>JBAMBK010001488.1:0-59752 GCA_037043435.1 Drosophila suboccidentalis
TCGTTGGGCGTTGACGTACTATGTATGTACGTTCAAGTGGTCCAAGCGACACCAAGCCTTAGCTTGTTACGCGCGGATAAGAAAACGAGTTCGCGGGCGGACGGAAACGAGATGAGCGGCATGCAAATTAAAAGATCGCGAGGAGAGAAGGAAGATAGAAAGTTACGGACATAAAATATGAAATCGGATATAGAATTAAAGTACTAAAAAAAAAAAAATAATAATAATAATAATAATAAAATACTAAACTAAGTATTAGCTAAATGGGTTAGTAGCAAAGTTTTTAGATTCGAAGTGGAGTTAGCTTCGGAAACAATATAAAAAAGTCTATTGTATTCCGAACACAACATTCTAAAAGGTTCATGCAATGCATAGTTAGATCTACAGATAGGAAGAGAAATAGGAATAAAATTTCTAGATACTACTCTACGAGGAACAGAAAAGTTGAGTTGTGACATTAATTCGATAGAGTCAATGTCACCACCAATAAGCTTACACATAAAAATAATACCAAGCATAATTCTACGATTTGATAAAGAAGGAAGGTCTATTAATAAAAGTCTACTAGAGTACGACGGCAGTCTCACGTCCCTATTCCAATTAAGGCCACGTAGTGCAAAGAGAAGAAAGTTTTTTTGTACCGATTCAATGCGACTTTGGTGCACAGTATACTGAGGACACCAGACACAAGAACCGTACTCCAAAATTGGACGGACTAAAGATATGTAAAGAGTCTTAGTTATATAGGGGTCATCGAATTCCTTCGACCACCTCTTTATAAAACCCAGAACTGACATAGCTTTATTGACCATCTTGGATATATGGTCGGAAAATTTAAGCTTGTGATCTAAGAGGATACCTAGATCATCAACAGCAGTAATCCTATCAAGAGGACCACCATACAGTGAGTATGACGCCAAATAAGGGTTAGTGCGGTAAAAAGTCATTACGTTACATTTAGAACAGTTTAAATTTAAAAGATTCACACGGCACCATGACTGAAAGGAGTCAAGATCTTCCTGCAATTTAATATGGCATGGCCAATCTTTATATTGCAGACAAATTTTAACATCATCGGCATACATAAGTACACGAGAGTGTGTTAAAACTGTTGGTAGATCATTTATAAACAGTGTGAAAAGCAAAGGACCGAGATGACTACCTTGGGGAACTCCAGAGGTAACCCGGAATGACTTAGAAAAAAAATTATTAAACAGAACTTTTTGAGTTCTGTGTTCCAAATAGCTTGAAATCCAGCGAATAAGGGTGGTCGGAAAACCAATTATGTCAAGCTTATGTAATAAAAGAGAATGATTGACTGAGTCAAAAGCTTTACTAAAATCGGTATAAATGACATCAGTTTGTTTGTTATTACGGAAACCACGAATAACAAATGAAGAAAGCTCGAGAAGATTGGTAGTAGTGGATCTGCGTTTTACAAATCCATGCTGGTGTGGATTGCTAATTATTATTTCCAAATTACTTGCCTTCTCGTTTTGAGCTCTTAGTAATATTTCTCCAAATTTTAACATTTAATTTTAATTATTATAACTCAAAGTTAAGGTTTTTATTGAAAAATCTAAAAAACTGTTATTTCCAGAAAAATGAAAATAGCTCTTATTTCACTTATTTTTCATATTTTTTATAAGACAGCAAATTTAAATACATTTTTTTTTAACCAGATATTTTTTTTATTTAGAAAACTTTTGTATTTGTAAAATTAAAATAGATACGATCCCAATTGCGCCCCCACCCACTTCGTCCTTGTCTTAGCCACTGTCGGAGCCATTTTCGTTAAGGTGCCTGCACTGGCTCTGGTTGCTCCTGGCTTTTTCCCCGCACCCGCACCCGCCGTGCCCTGTAACTCAGTCATTTTAGCTTGAATCGACTGTTGAAGTTTCTGTTGTTGGGTCAGAAGGCTCTCCAGCTCCAGCATGCGCGTTTCTTGGTTCTTCAAAAGCTCGTTGCAATTCGGATCTTTGGAACTATTTTCCGAATTGAAAGGAGCCTTAATTTTAGAAGCAGGACACGTGCATTCCATACTGGGAGCTTTACCCATCAATAATACCTCGGTGGAGCTCTCCGTCTCTTTAACACCCTTGGCACCATTATCATCACTTTGTTGTGGCGGGCGACAGACTGTAAACTTGGGCACATCAACATCGAGAAATTTGGCACCTTCGTGAGTCAAGTCCGACTCCAGGACACGGATTTCCGAGGGCATCGATTGGGGATTGCCGGAGGAATTGTAATACGATGGTACCTTGGAACCACTCATGACCAACACATTGATAGGAGCTGGCTCCAGCTGATTGTTGGGGCAGATATTGGCTTGTCTACTATCCGAATTTCCTGCATTGACATTAATTGAGTTTGTTCGATTGCATTGAGCAGATTTGCTATCGTAGAAATTGCTGCAGAGCGTTGTGTTGCTGTTCAAGTCGCAGTAGCAACATGGGATTTGGGAATTACCATTTGCATTGCGCTCCTGAGATGGACACTGCATCATCTGATCGCAGGTCTCGGCAGTCAGGCAAGCCTGGCACCCTTGGTGTTGTTGGGGCAGCCGGGGATTGCCAGACCCCAAGGGAATGCCATTGAATTGGCCCCTGTTTACTGGAGCTGCTGCAGTGCATCCACAATGCCACTGCTGCATTCTCGCATTTCTCAGTCTAGCTAATTGTGGACAAGAGTTGCCACATATGCACGTTGCACCGGATGAATAACTCTGATCCCTAATCCTATCTTTGGCCATGCTCATTGAACTGGTGAGTCCAGAGGAGTAGTCGAACGACGAGTCTAGACCGGAAGTACTTCTCTCAACCCCCTCGCTTGCCATAAAAGACATGGCAGAGTTGCCAAAGTTACTATCAAATGCCATTGAAGGTACACATAACGGGACTGAAGTGGGCTGACTTCTCTGGAACTGCGGCAACTGTGTGCAGCCATCTTTTCTGCGCAGCTCTCTCTTAGTTGTATCACTTTGGGAATCCTTTGTTTGACATTGACTTTTTCCAAAATAATGAACGGCATCAGATTCCTTAAAACTTACACTTAGCCGCTGCTCGTTTAAATCGTTTTGTCTGCTGCTGCGCACTCCGATACCGGTACCTGATCTATTCGATGCACTTTCTTGCACCAGCGAGCTGTCGATATGCTTGTTGCAGACACAGCTGTGATAACGTAACGTCTCGGCAGGAATATGGGCAGTAAGCAACTTTTGCCATTTTAATGCTTCGTCCATACTATTTGGATATGTGTAGCTGGATGTCGGCACCTCGCCACAAATTATACAGTGACGATCCATTACAATGGACAAAAGACGAAATCTGTGAGGGCGCTTGAATTTAATTTTGATTTAATATTCGATGATCCCTCGATATGTCAAAGGAACTTAAGGGGTTGTCGGTCACGATAGATTTCAATTTAAAGCGCTTCTCGCTCTTTCTTGGTCACTCTTTCTTTGTGCACTCATTTAACACTTTTTTTTGGAGACATAAGATGTACATTTTCTGTAGTAAATACTCAGAAAAATTACGCCATCTTCAAATGTTACATTTGTAAGTTACAGACTTTATGATAATTTAGTTTGAGATTTTGAATTAAACAGCTGTTAACCGCCATGTTCACTAATTTTGAGATTGCAATCGATATGAGTATTGTCGATAACTGACAAAGTGGCGTTCCAGCGATAGATCCGAAGAACAATAACAATTTGTCATCGTACCGTTCGGTTTTGTAGTCGGCTTCTGCCGTTCAATTGCTGCGTGTGTGTGTGCGGACTGTTTTGTACATTTAAAATAAATTGCGAGTCAAATAAGACAACGAACCTGCGATACATTGAGTTTGTTCCAATTTTAGTGCAACACAGTTTGTTTGCTTTTCATGACTGCATTGTAGTCTTTTAAATATGAGTTTAGCAGACACAGACATGGCCACAAATAGCACCAACTGGCTAACGGAGGATCGTGGCGATATGGAAAAGGTTTTAGCCATGATAGTCCTTGGCTTTGGCAGCCTCTTGTCCGGCATGTTGCCAGCGATTATATCTGAGCGCAATCGTCAACGGTTTCCGCTAACAACATCGCTGCTGTTGTGCTTCGGTGCTGGCATTTTGTTGGCCACAGCGCTTGTGCATATTTTGCCAGAGGTAACATGAAAATTCAACTGACTGTAATTTGATAATCCCCTGATAACCCATGTTTGTATGTTTGCATGAATATTGCTGTGCAGGTGCGCGAGCAAATGAACTCTAAATTTGCGGAAGTTGCAATGTGTGGAGGGTTCTTTATAATTTACTTTATAGACGAGTTCATACACTATTTCTTTGGCGAGGCCATTCAGCATACACATGAGCCGACGAGTCCAGCAACAGGTGGACAACAACAGAATACAAATCAAAACAATGCCTATGGATCAATTGATGAACGTGCGCCTTTGCTTGCCTCCGAAACATCGGCAGCGTCAGCGTCTTCCTCGCACCGCAATAATAACAAGTACACAAATCAATTTAATTTAATTTATCACCCATGTATTTATTGATTGACTTTGCTTTCAGCGGTCATGCTCATAATCATCAAGACCGTAGTTATGCTGCCGTTTCCGGCTGTGACGATGACATTGTCGAGGATGCAAATGCACGGATTTGCCACACCAGTCATACGGAGCCCTGTGCCCAGTCCATGACAGGCACATTGGGACTCTTTGTGGCGCTGTCTTTGCACTCGGCGATTGAGGGACTGGCAATCGGTGTACAAAACTCGTCCACAAAGGTTTGCATACCTTGACACAATTAGATTCTGAATTTGGTTTACCGCACAATCTTAGCTAAATATTTATTTAGATAAGCAAATCAGTTGTACAGTAAATAACTAGTCTCACTTTGTCTGTAATTTCAGGTGCTCTTTTTACTCGGCGCCGTTGCGTGTCACAAGTTTGTGATGGGCTTCTGTCTGGGTCTCGAATTTCGCTCCAATCCAGGCGCAAGCATACGCTCGCAATTCATTGGCATTTCAGTGTTCGCCCTGGGTGCCGTCGGTGGCATTGGATTGGGCATGCTTATCGTCGATGTGCCAGCAGCCTGGTCCAAAACCACACTGCCTATCATACAGGCGCTAGCCGGCGGCACTCTCTTCTATGTGACTGTGTGTGAAGTTATTCCCCGCGAGAAAGCACGATGGCACCAAAATCCCCATCGTCGCTGGGCGGGATTTGCGCAGTTTGCAATAGTTTTTCTTGGCTTTGCAACAATGTGCGTTATAAATTATTATCTCGCTGGTACGTCAAATATCGTAAGCATGATTAGAATTAGCTTATTATAATTATTCATTATATTTCAGATGACTAAGAATCTCCGCAAGCATTGCCTTTGTTATACGCTACAATTAGTTCTCTAAGCACAAATTGTAATTTTAATATACTTTTTTTAATATGTTGTTGATGTAGATGGTTAAGTAATGCAATGTTTGTAATAAATTGTTTTAACTTTCTGTAATGTCAGTGCTGTGATTAAATATATTAAACTCCCAAGACAATTACAAAAGAAAGACGCAAATGTTTTGTATATCTACATTTATATATATTTTTTTTTTGCTTTCTCCAAAGTATCTGATTTGTTAACCTTAATTTTAATGGTAATCAAAAAAACGTTTCCATAAAATTTTTTTGATTTTTATTACATACTAGGTATATCAAACATAAAACATCATCATTCTAATCGATTTAATGTAATTGCATACACTCTTGTTTTTATCAATTTGTTTTTAACCAATTAAAACAACATCTATGTAACTACATATTCCATACATATATGATTTATGTTCTCTATATAGATCAACTCTATACATATGTATATGTAAATATTATAAATTGTGTATATGTTAATGGTTTACTTAAAGTTGAATTGTTGGTGGTAAAACGTAGCAGAAATCATAAAACCACAACATATTGCGTAATGTTCGATTGCTGGTCAGATATTGAATTATGCATATGCTATTAAAAAATATATAATTAGCTTTTCAATGTTTCTATATAGAATATGTGTATATTGTGTAGTATGTAAATTATGCAATTTTTGTGTTTTTGTTCCGTAAAATTTGTATTAATTCTATGCAATTAGTTGCATGCTTTTAATTTACAATAGAAACCGAAAAAGTCATCTGGGTTACATCTTGCCATCGATTAGCATTTGTTACATATTTAAGAATAAATAAATATGCATTTATATAGTATTTATACTACAATTCTCACGCTGACATAAATGTTAAAATGGTGGCAATCGAAAAACGAACTTAAAACATAAATAAATCTAGTAATTAGAGTTGCTCTTTCGCTGCAGCACTAACCCCATTCTCATCTTCATTATCGTCATCATCATCATCCACCCATTCGCTCATGAGACTCTTTAGTTTCTCCTGCGTTCCTGACAAGGACTCGGTCTTGTCATCGATGGTAGCCACGTCGCCGACGCTGGTGTTTGGCTTCTCCTCGGTTTCATCGATGGACGTCGCTGTCGTCGTCGTTGTTGTTGCCGCCGTTTTCTCCTCGTTATTGGTCTCAGCGGTTTGGTCTGTAGCCGCATCAGCTTTGGCCTCATCATCATCTTTTAGTGTCTCTGATCCATCAACAACGGGTAGCTGGGTTGGCGGCACTTCATCAGCATCCTGTGGCTGTTCGCTAGCCTCAGCCTCAGCCTCGGGCTCAGCCGTCTCGGCTTCGGCGATTAATTCTTCAATTAAACTCTTTCGTACAGCTTCCGTTTCTAAATTAACATCATCAGCGCTGGTGACGGAAGTTTCAGCATTGTTTTCGTTGCTGATTTCCATGGCTTCGACTTCGGTTTCGAGCGTTGTCGTTTGCGGCGCATCCTCCTTGATGAATTCCTCTTCAGCCTCGTTTTCCTTTTTAATCAATAGCTCTTCATCTTTTATGGCTGGTTTAACTTCCATGCTAGGTTCGTCCAATAGATTTGCATCGCTTTTAACAATCGGCTCTTCCTCCATTGCCTCTTCTTGGCTAATTTCAGCAGTGCTGGAAGTAGCAACTGCTTCGACTGCTGCTTCGGTTGTGGCCACCGTTTCATCTTCACCCTTATGTAAGCTTTCGAGTGCCAAATCAATGTCATCCTCAGGCTCGGGTTCAGCTTCAGGTTCAGGTTGTTCTACGATTGCTTCTTTTACGACTTCTGTAACCTCTGTCGCTTCTTTCTCAATAACAGCAGCAGCCGACTGGTCAGGAGCTGTTAATTCTGTGGTCTCTGCAGGCTTCTCAGTAGTGACATCATCTTCATCCTCGTTCTCATCCTCGGTCCAATCGCCCGTCAATTCCTTAAGCTTTTCGCTAATGTCATCTCGTCGCTTATCTGCCTTTGGCTGTAATTCGATAAAATGTGACTTTAGAATTGAAATACATTCTATATGAACTGGTTTACTTACTTCTTTGCTGTTCTGTTCCGTTTCCAAGTCATGCTTGGATAGTAAATTCTCTGCCCATTCAAGATTATCGATGGACTCCTTGCTTTCATCAGCTACTTCGCTCTTTTTGCTGCTGCTCTCGACGGAAGCGGCGCCCAGTTCGCTATAAATTTGACTGTCATCGTATTCCTCTTCGGTTCCCGCCGAGGACTTGGCATCGCCTTCCTGCTTGGCATCACCTTCCGGCTCACTGAGCACCATTACAACACCACCGCTGGGTGCACCAGCTTGCTGCTGATTCAGCTGAGACAGGATCTCCTTGCGCTGTTCATCAGTTAGTTCCACCTCGTTGCCATCGGCACCAACAAACTTGACTTCTTGCTCCTGGGACTGCTGGTGCATCAGTTGGTCTGATTCAGCTTCTGTTTCGGGTTGTTCTTCTTGCTCATCGTTGGTTTGTTGATGCATTACGGCGGCACTGGTCGCTGGCAAGCTGATGTCGGACAGAATGCGTACCTTTTCTTCTTGCATCGGCTCATCTTCTGTCTCCTCCTCCTGACCATCTTCATCCTCCAACTGCTCATCTTCGTCCTGTGAGCCCATATACTCCTCATCTGTCTCATCAATGATGCCATCCTCGAGCGCCTGTGCCTTGTGATAGCTCTTCATGTGCCTGTACAGCTGCAGCTCCTGGGCAAACACCTTGTTACAGTAAATGCACTGCTGTTTATTCTCATCCGTGTGCGCCTCGTTAATATGTTGCTCCAGTTCGCCCTTGCTCAAATACGTGCGATTACACAGCGCACATTCGGCAAAATTGTAGAGCAGCGATTTGATCTGATGCTCGGTGTACATATGGAAATGCAGCTCTCGATTGTTACCTGAACGCCAACCGCAATGTTCACATAGCGCCGGATCAATTGTCTCCTTGTGGGTGTTGATTAAATGGCGACGGAAACCACGATATGATGGAATGCTGATTGGCCGACCATTGACGCCACAACGCAGACACAGCCAAGGACCTGGGTGGAATTTAATATATTTAGAATCATGTAAAGAAAAGAAATGGTTTCTTGGGATTGACTTTTGGCAACACATGCCACCCCTTGGCGAATGCTGAATTAAATATAATCTCTCACCTGTTGTGTTCTCAGCGCCCAGTGCAATCAGCGCATGCATCGTCTTGCTGTCGATCCGCCTCTTTTGTGCCGCAGCTGCCGAGGTTGCCGTTGTGGAGCCCACTGTTGCCGTAGAAGCCACAGCTTGTGACTGTGTTGCTTCGCCGGACGTTGACTGTGCTGTTGTCAATTTTGGAGTGGACCTCTGTTGCTGCTGCTGCTGTGTGGTTATCATTGGTTTGTCTGGCTTGAATGACACATGCAGTTTCTTGTGTGGCGACGTGACGCTGGCCACGGGAGCTGTTGTCGCTGGCACTGGGGAGCCGCGTTTAACTGTGCTCGTCGTTTTCTCCACCGGACTGTTGGGCATTATTTTCAGCTTAATGTTCTTGTGGCCCTTAACAATGTGCGGATATTGGCGCAGTACTTCAGCTATGATTTTTGTATGATTTAACTTTGTGTTGGACGAATCCTTAACAATTATCGTAGGCGTTTGGCTGGGCGAATCCTGTTTGAGTATGATGGTTGTTGTACCATGCTCCATCTGCGTCTGCGTACTAGTTTGTACCTGTTGCTGCGTTTGCTGTTGCTGCTGCTGTTGTTGTTGCTGTTGCTTCGATGTTGATGGCTGTGGCGGCACATCATCATCGTCATCATCGCCGGTGTGCACATCATCGTACAGCATCATGTTATCATATTCCGGATCGCCATGATCTCCAAATTCGGCAGCAATTTGCTTGCGCATACGCTGTTGCTCAGCAAATTCCTTCACCTCCTCCAAACTGGGCTTTTTCGACGGCGGTGACAGCAAGCTGGTCTGTGCCGGCCGTTTATTGTTGTTATAACCCTTACGCAGCTGCTCAAACGGTGAGGTGGGCTCTTGTTTAACAAACGTGGTCGTTGCCGCCGATTCCGCATACTGTGTGCGATTGTTAATGCCACCAGAACGTAGAATTGTTGGAGTATTCAAGCCACGTGGTTGCTGTGCATTCGTTCGCACTGTGCTGCTGGTGCCACCGGGAGCGATCCCACCTCGATTCTGAGGTGCTGATAAAGAGACGCGCTGTTGCGTTGAGTTAACGTTGCCGCTGGGTACCACAGGACGACGTCGTATGCCCTTCGGACTGGGAGGCTATCGGATATGAATAAGATATATGAGTTTTTAATTTAAGACAATTGATTGAACCACTTACTCTTTGCTGGCGATTCACATTCTCCATAGTGCGACGATGTGCCTCGAGCAGCTTTAGCAACACCGTCATGTTCATCTCCTTGGCGGTGCGCAACAGTTTGCCATACATTTTAAGCTCAAACTCCAGTGTGCCTGTGTACATGAAGTTGACGATGGGCACCACAACATCCGCTTGAAATTCGGCTGGCATTATGAGAGCGTCGTCTATTATTTCGCATGTCTGCTCCAGCACATTGAAGTAATCGGTGCAAGCACTCAACACCAGGCGGTGCACCTTTAATTGTGAATTGTCTCGAAACTGTAGCGTTAAATCGCAATAGTCCGTTTTGTTGAAGAAATTCTGGAGTTTCTGGAGGAAGAAGACACCCCAGTTGTCCACTTTCACGGACTTCACTTCGCCCATTTTGTTAGATACGTTTTTCTTTTAATTTTCTTTTAAAAATGCTGGCTTATTATTGAAACGCGGCCTCCCCGTCGCGATGTCGACTTCCTTCGGTTGTCGTTGTTTGGCTTTTCTAGCGTGCGGCTGGCGCAACTGTACTCCAGTGGGGGCAGGAAATTTCAATTTAGGACACGATTGCAGCACAACGTTGTCACATGGATAAATGGAAAAAATGAACAAGCTTAATTTAATCAAATGAATTGATGAAAATTCTATTTTTATTTTTATACAACTTAAACGCGGCACACGGGCGTCGATTGATTTTCAACAAACATTAACTGCCCGTGGCGCGGCAATGCAACTTCGATGTGTGTTTGTATATATATGTGTTTGTATGCGTGCGTGTGTGTGTAAACGCTAGGGATGGGCCCATGTAAAATCAGCACGAATTCGAAAATTAGATACGCACGAACGTTATTTTAAAAGTGCTTTTGTCGTATGATTATTGTTTTTTCCAATAGGATTAAAGTTTAAATGTTCTTTATTACAATATGGGTGAAACATTTTGAAGTGGTTAACTTTTTTTAAGATTTATTAAGTAATCTTTTTTCGTGTTTATTCAATTCAAGAGGGTCACGCTCCCAACTCTAGCGTGTATGCCACATACGTATATACGCTTGTAATATGTAAAAAATGCACTGCACATCGCCTTTTTACTACCAAAGTTTTTACCACAAAATGCTTCCAATGAACAATGTTTTATTTACTTTAAATCATTTTAGAATTTGCTTTTAATAAATTGGCGGTTGCTTTTTCACATACAAAAACGCTTATTTGCACACACAATCGTTATCGCTTTGCTCTACTGTATTGCCATTATGCAAATCAAATACAAAATATAGTGCATAAGTTCAGGAAAAAGTATTATACGTTATTGCAATGCTATTTACGCATTTAACGTACACTAATATTTAATTTCACTTTATTTTTACCGGACAAATTTGTAATTTTTCCCGTGAAACAAAAAAGATGGCGTCAGAGTGACCTTACTGAAAATCCACACATCTATCGAAGCATCTTGCGCACTATCGATATTTTTATAAATCGATTTTAGCAAGAGCATCATTTTTTTAAATAATATGAGAGCACGCGGCTTAAACTTAGTGAATTTAATTTGTTTTATTAACCCTTCAGTACTTTGTTAAATGGACAGTTCCATTTAAAGTGTAAGAACTCCACTATACTTGAAACTCCAATTCAAAATGATGCGATAGCGCCAAAGTCAGCAGGTGGACAAGCTATCGATGTCAAAAGCGATTACTAGATTCTGTGCTGCATGAGGCACGAAATAAAGTAGAGTTGGGCTTTTTAGTTCAATTTGCTGACCAAGTTCAATCGTTCATTTTTCAGTCGTGAACTAAATCAGTCATTTAGTTCAGTTGGTCATTTGGTCAGTTGGTCATGAACTATGAACGAGATGGTTTCTATTCAGTTGGTCATGAACTATGAACGATATGCTTTTTATTCAGTTGGTCATGAACTATGAACGATGGAAAGTTTCTATTCAGTTGGAAATGAACGATGAAAGATGAATAGGTCATTCTGCTCAGTTGGTCAGTTGCTTATGAACGATAAACGATGTGAATTGGCTTCTATCCTTCATCGTTCAGACCAATCAATTTGATTTAAGGAGATGATTTCTTTAACACCTGTTCCTTGACACTGAAATTTATTTTAAAATTCGAATAAGTATAAATAGCAAATGCGTTTTAGTTTTAGTACTTAATTCATATTTTTTGTTAAATATAAAAATAAAAAAAAAGTAACAAAAATAATAACATAGAAATTCAGTCTAATATTTAGCCACTTATAGACCATTGATATAAAAAAAAATAATAATCAAGTAGAAGATCGATTTCGAAACAAGGAACTTTGTCTTTAATTAAAATATACTGCTACATGTTATGATGTTAAAATGTTAGTTGGTCAATTTTCTCTGGAAGCAATAGTGGGATTCCGGTAAACGTTTTTGATTTGCTTTTGATTATTTTTAACCAAATCGAAATCATTTGACGGAACGACCCTTTTTGCACACTGATTATTTTTTGATTTCGTGAACAGCTGACAGCCTGGGCGAACAGCTAATTGACAACTAAAAAGTATACAAAATGCCGAAAGAAAGCCAGAAAAGGAAATTTATACGCGTTTTAAACGAAAGTTTGCTTTTCGATTATGTTTTTATTGAATACTCGCAGATTTAAACAAACATTTTATATTTATTTAATTATAAATACTTTAAATGCATTAGACTAACGTTCTCCATATTGATATGACAGCAGAATGTAAACAAACACCATATGCCACACAGCTGACAGTTTTGAGTTGAAAGCAAATCAAAATGAAAAAAAAATCAGTCTCAGAGCTGATTTTTCGAAATCAATTAGTAAGACCACATTTCCCTGATTTGCTCTGGGCACACTGAAAATTTTGTATGGAGCAGCTGTGAACAGCTGACTGAAAAATCAAAATCAAATCAAAAGCAAATCAAAAACGTTTACCGGAATCCCACTAATAAGCACCGTCTGACCATAATAATCTGACCAGCAATTGAGAAGGTTCTCTCACACGGCACAGATGTCGTCACAATACAAAGGCGCCTTAAGACAAAGCTGTATAATTTTGGGTAAATCAACTAGATTATAAAATTGTATTCCAAAATTAACTTTGTCTTCGAGCTTCAACGACTCCAGGGCTGAGTAAGATAAAAAAAAAAATTTAATAATAACGGACCAACTGACCAAATGAACTATATAGTTCATGAAAAACTGAATAAGTTCATTAGTTCATTTTAATGACCCGTTCATTTTAACTTTTTCAGAACGAAACGACACAACTCTATGCATGAGGCACGAAATAAAGATTGAAAACAATAAAAACTTGCCAAAATGAGTGCACGACATAAAGGAAAATCCAAGCGTGGATCATATCGCAACGTGAAGTCCAATCACAACTGCGCACGCAACTTTGCCCAGCAGGAAAATGAACTGTCCAAGAGTAATGATGCCACCAATAGCGACGACAGCAATGACTCCGATTCGTCTGGAGGTGACAACAATAAAGAGAGTCTTGGGCAGCCACCAGATTTTGCAGTAGCCATGTGGGATCTCAACCACTGTGATCCGAAAAAGTGTTCTGGCAGGAAACTGGCGCGTCTGGGTCTCATATCCAATTTGCGACTAGGTCAAAAGTTTCCCGGTCTTGTCCTGTCTCCAGTTGGTCAATTATGCGTCAGTCCACAGGATCGTGATATTGTTGCTGCCTCTGGAGTGGCGGTCATTGACTGTTCTTGGGCGAAACTGGATGAGACGCCTTTCAATAGAATGCGCAGTCCGCATCCGCGGCTACTGCCATTTCTAGTGGCTGCGAATCCCATCAACTATGGAAAACCTTGTAAGCTGAGCTGTGTGGAGGCTATAGCAGCTACACTCTATATCTGTGGCTTCACCGAAGAGGCACGATGGTTTATGGGCAAGTTCTCCTGGGGTCATGCATTCCTGGAGCTCAACGAGAAGCTGCTCAATGCATACGCAGCATGTAAAAGCAGCGATGAAATTCTAAAAGTGCAGAATGAATACATAGAGACGGAACAGAAGGAACGAGATAAGCCCAGGGATCTGAAGGAGTTTTATCCAACCAGCAGTAGTGAGAGTGACGAAGAGCAGAGTTAGATTAATTTTATTTGTTTATACAAATTTGTTATCAATGGTTTTTTTTTTTGTATTTTACAAGCCAGTTGTGAAAAAACAACTCTCAAATTAAAGGCTAAAAACTACAAATATTTCCAGATCAAGTTAATTACTGTGCATTGCGAACATATTCCGGATCGACATTGATAAAGTTTGTCATGCTAAAGTACATGGCACTGTTCTTCACCAGAAACTTGAGGAAATCATGAAGATGCGCCAGCAACGTTTGCATCGCCGGTTGATCGAGCGCCGAGTAGCTCAACATGGAGCCGAGTCGTACAAATAGACGCAATAAATGAAATGAGCCGTACAGCTCCGACAAGGGAGTGTCCGGGTGCTTTTGCATAATATCCGTGTACTGGGTACGCTCAAACTTGTACAGCAGCTGCGAGCCAAGCATTACATTGAAATACTCAATAATGCCATCAAGTACATCATTAATGGCCACCTCTTTGCTGGCACTAGTCGATTTTACGGACTTCTTGTGCGCCAAATACTGATCTGTTATCTGTTGCACCGTCACCTTGGCTGGCAGCTCCAAGAGCTTATGCTCACGCACAACCGCATACCAATCGTCGGTTAGATAATGCTTTAGTTCATCGGGTATTTTGATTTTCACCTCCAACTTTGTCGTGTACGTTTCCTCGCTCTCCACGCATGGCGCATCTGTAGTCGCCGCCGGAGTAGCATTAGCAGCAGCAGTTGTTGTTGTTGTTATTGCTGCTGCTGCTGCTCCTGTTGATGTTGTTGTCTGCTGTTGTTGCGGTGTTGTCGTCGTTGTCGCATCCGGTCCATTGCTAGTTGTGGACGCACGCTGTTGGTCGCTGCTGTTTTGGGAGCTAATGCGTTTGGTTTTTGCCGGTGCTGGCGCAATAACCTCATCATCCGTAATGTCCGCTGCCGCTGGTGTATCCTCTTTTTTGTCCGTGCCAGCTCCACTGGGTGTGCCTGGACGTATCGCCGCTGTGGCGGACTGCGTGGACTTGCGATTGCTGCGACTAGCTGTGGTCGTGCCGGTGCTGGTGCTTGTGGTGGTGCTGCTGCTATTGCTGCTGTCATATTTGGTTGCAGATGCTACCGTGGTGACCGGCGTGCTGGTAGTCCCGCTGGCTCCGCTGCTGACGCCACTGGGCGGCAGAGATGTGTTGCCATCTTTGGAGGGCGTCGATGCGCGAGATTCATTGCCAACTTGTTCCATTTTCTTTGCCTTTGCACTGCCTAAAATGGAATTGAAGTACACTGAACATCAGAGCTGATCGCAAATCGTTTACTTACCCTTCTTGTTGTCCTTTTTCGAGCGTTCGCCGTACTGTCGCGACACTTCCTTTTGCCGCTTGACGTTCTCGTCATTGTATTTTAGCACTCGACTCTCCGGAACCCACTCATCCCAGCTGCATATTGAAATTAAAGAGTTAATAACTTAACACATCATGCTAGTGTATTACTTACTTTTTGCTCCAGCCCGCATAGTGTATGTAGTACTCAACCGGCGTAGTTTCTGGTTTTGTTTTGAGCACTTTCGCTTCGTAGATAAGCGGCCCGTGGAAGCAGAGCACACGCTCCCCTACAAATATGTCATTTTAGATTATCACCTGCTGCTTAAACGAACCAGTGACTTACCATCGGCAAATAAAGTAGCTGCATCGGTTGGCGCCCAATTGTTATCCATTTTTACGGGCTTTACTTCTCCCATTTTTTTTTTGTGATTGAAAATATTTGCCAAAGCGTCGCAGCTGATTTGCACAGGTTGGCAGCCCTGAAACTGTATGTACATTCTTATTCCGCCGATTAACCAGGGTTACTAAAAAAAACAGGCCATAAAAACCCAATCAAATGCAATTTAAAGATAATTTATACATTTTATTTACAATAAAAGTTATTGCCTACATCAAAATGAGTCTTGTAGTTATTGTTTTGCCGTTGATGACTTTGCCGGCTCCTCTTCCCAGGGGCGCGGCCCGCGTTTGTTTGACCAATTGTCAATATCGATGGATTTAACTTTATCATATTCTGTTTCAAGCGTTACTTCTGCTCGTTTCTTCATATTCACGCCATATTTCTTCATTTCTTCAGGTGACACGGGCTGCTTTTTAGAATACTGATATCTGCAATTAACAAATGTGTTATGACATGTGAGTTGAATGAAGTAGAGTATGCCGCCTTGGCTTACCTTAGATTGGAAAACTGTTGCAGTCCAAATGAGCCAGCCACCATCATAATTAGAAAGGGAACGCCATATTTAAATGATTTTCTTTTACTATAATAATTCAACTTTTCTATAAACGACATTTTATTTGTGTTATTTATTGTTGTTATGAAATGATAACAAAAAACGCGGCCAGGGCTGCCATGTTTCCGATTTGTATGATAACACCTATCGATAGCACCACCGATAGCTTTGGCGGTTTTTCTTTGTAAATTTAATTGTCAATTATTTATTAGAAACAAAATAAAAATTAGAGATTCATTTTCTTATAATCATTTAATATATGCAGCTGTTGTTTACGTTGATAAAAATAGCTCTTTTTATGTATGTACATGCCCTTGATGTCAATCAAATGAGTCGTGTGCCTTGCCAACATTCTTTAGATGAGTGCGAGAAATTTCTAATTCGCAATTGTTTTCCGGCTGACACGCTTCTTTTATTTACATACGATTTGGCGATAAGTTCAAGGTCAGCTAAGCCAAGTGAGCCACTGTATACATATGTATTTTGCAAATAGTTGACAGTGACGTTTTGTTAAGAGCACCAAAAAGTTTCTCACATGCACACCACGATATTCGAAATTTGATATGGAACGACGAACAGCGAGCGCTGTCTGTGGTTCACCTTGGCCGTTATGCAGCGACTAGGCAAGGCAAGTGGCTCGTCGCAAAGATTTCCTTTTAGTACCAATCGCTTAACCAGTTCGACATCGAGTTCAAATCATTCACAAGGAGCCACTATATCGACATCGACATCGGAGATTGAGTCATCAATTGTGCCGGCGAACAGCGGGACGTCGCGTCGACACGAGCGCGCCACTGAGACTGGGTTGGTCCGTCTGCCTCCCCACCTGCCCCTCTGCCGTCAACTTCGACAACTTCACAATCGATCTATGATTATTTTTCATTTTCTGTTGCACTCTACCTGCAAACATTTAGAGCTGCTTTGTTGCACATTTTCCCACTAGATACTTAATTAAAAAAAGGAAACTGATTCTCTGTCTTTTATTTATTTTTGTTTTTCGGTTACTGTAAATATTTATAACAATTAAAAATTTAACATTAATAAATATATTTATAGGCTTTTATTTTAGCATCGGTCGAAAACAAAAGCTCACTTATGGAAATAGCAAAAAGCAAAAATTAAAAAAACTTTTATAAAAAATTCTAGCATATTAAAAACTTTTAAAGGGTTTTGTCCCAGATGAAGCCCTTATGTATTAAAAAAATAGTTTTGCTAAAAAATACAAGCAGGCTGTTAACTAGTGTTATTTAAGAAATTGTCCTCTCAGACTTTTATACTATTAACTAATTAATTGCTTTAATACTATTCCTTTCCTTAAATTTAAGAACATAAAAAGTTGGTTTTACGCTTTAAATTAAATAAATAAATTAAATAACAGATTTACTTTTAAATATTTAATTGCTTTATATCCCTTAAGCTTTAAATTTGAAAACAAAAAAATTTCTTTAATGTTTTTATCACTTTTGATCAGCTGCTCTTTTTAAAAATCAATCTTATTATTATAAAATGTATACCTTTTTAAGTAACGCTTATAAAAAAAATGTATTTCAAGCGGTTACAATGTGTCGCCTAGGTCGATGCATCGTTACTTTTTAACAATTTTCACCAAATATGGTAGCAATTTTGCTAACAAGATATTGCACTTGTTTAAGCCTGAGTAGAAAGACAAACTTGTACATATATTACTTAGAACTATATATCTATGCGAATTATGAAAACTCCGTTGTTTTTCATACATGTTACACATGTTCTCCAATCTACAATGGCCATGATTTGATTTTTCATATTTAGCAAGTTGTTCGGGCCTTTTGGTTATTACAATGCTATCATTAGTCCACGGCCTTTCACATATATGAATACATATACACATATAACAGAAATATATATGTATTACTTAAGTGATGCCATTTGACTTTGTATTTTTGCCTTTTGCCAAAATCTTTTGAATGAAAACAATTGCGTCATTATGTGGGTGTTGCTGGGATTTAATTATAAATTCTAAATACATGTGTATGTGTGTGGCCTCATTGCTGAATACTATTTTTCCAAAAGAAAAACCAGAGGCCAGCTAAAAAATAATTATTTAAATGCTTTCTATTAATACACTATGTAAACTGTATTTTCCAGCATACAAACAGCTTAAAGATCGTTAAAAACAGATAAAGGATAGCTCATATTTTTAATTTTCATTAATTTTCACATAATCAGAAATGTACATGCATCATATTAATTATTTAGCCCATATAAATGAAGAAATACTTTTTAAATTATTAAATAAATCAATGCTCGAAGAAATAAAATGTAAAAAAGAACGAATAAAAAAAATTAAAGAATATTATAAAATATCCCTTCATCCCTTTAATCCGTTTTTATTTAAAATGCAGTTTAAAAAATTTTCTACCTTGAAAATGATTGAGGAGAGTAAAAGATAATAAATTAAGTTCAGGCTCCCGGATCTTTTAAGATTTGAAATATACAAATATTTAAAAATAAAAAAACCTACTTTCGTAGATTACAATTTTCTAATACGTTTATAAGTCAAAATTTATACAACTGAAAAAAATACGGAACCTAAAACTTTTGAGATTTTAAATAAACAAATATTAACAAATTCCAAAAAAAAAAACACATTAGATTAAAATGTAGTTTTAGGAATCAAACTTTTGGAATAAATTGCTGGAGTCTCGACTTAGGATTTTTGTCAGCAACTAGTCTAAAATAAAATTAAAAAATGTTTTTAAGTCAAATTTAAAGATAATAGTTTTTGGCATCGATAAGAATTTGGTCCGTGATTTTATTCATCTATAAAAAGATTATAAATTTTAAAATAACATTGTTTAGAGATAGAGCCCAACTGAATCTTAAATCTTATCTTATCATATTGTAAGTGTTATAAAATGTTACATTATAATAAAAACTGCGTGCTAAAAAGCATAAAATTGTATCTACATATAGGAAAAATATCTGTCGCTTTTAATCAGTTAAATGAAATTTGCATTTGTTGTTAAAATTTAAGTACTTTGTGATATGTGAACATTTGTTCCATGCCAAAAATGACGTTGAGAAATCTATAAAAAACGAAAATTACGAAAATTATACGCATTTATACAGATAAGTAAAATTTTGAAAAAGCAAGATTTTGTTTTTTGGCATATCAATAACTGAATTTTAAAAATAGATGAAAAATATAAAAAGAGCAAAACAAAAAGAAAATAAATAAAAATAAAGCTACACGCACACATTGATAAAACAAAAACTTGCAAGCCAAAATACTGGCAGATGAAGCTTTTAAAAATAAAAAAATACTGGGAAATTTTTAGAAAAACTGTATAGAAATTCTTAGCGCCTACAAAAACACACGCACACATACAAATGCAAACAAAAGGAACAGGTGAAAGCAACACTAAACGAAGAAAGAGAGAGAGAGTGAGATGTCAATTTTGTTGTTGTTGTTGTTCTCTTTTGTTCTTTTTTCGGTTTCTTCTCGTACTCATGCAGAAAAGCGTTCGTAAATTGAGAGCCATCAAATGCAGTTCCAAAATAAAAATTTGAGCGGCCAGCGGCGAGATTTGTGTTGAGCATGCAAAACGCATGGCGGCAGCTGCTGAGCGAAGCAGCGACGACGCGTCGGCGCTTCGGCTTTGCTTTGCTTTGCCCAAAAGTATCTGTGCTCTCTCACACACACACACTTGCACACACACACACAGACAGCGAAAGCACGCACACAAATGCAAAGAGCTTGAAATCGAAAAACAGCGGGCATCGAACGTCAGTATATTGAATAAATATTTTCAGTTGAACATCACAATCCGTTCAAGTCGCGGATAACTCCGAATAAAAGTTTTGTAAGTAAAAGGAAAAAAATTAAAATTTTTACAATATTTTCACAAAAAAAGTTAACTAATTCAATATTATAAAAAAAGTGCTATAAGTTTTATACATTCAATATTAAAAAGGACATTACCAAATGTATATTACATAATCAAACGAAACTAAAAAAAATATACAAAAAAGAGATAACAAAAATTTCAATTTAACAAAGTGTTGTGCTCAGAGTTCTGACAAAAAAAAAACCGCAATCATTTTTTTGCAAAAGTATTTCAAACATTTAGAACAACTCGGTTCAAAACCCCAAATTGAGGTTAAGCAACTTTGGCAACAAGATTCAAATATGAACAAATAATTAAGACTAAAAACGAAGCAAATCCAAAATCCAATGTCTTTGCAAACTTAACCGCAACTTGACTTCTAGAATTTCAATTAATCCAATTGCATTTGATATAAATAAATAAATAAATATTCTCTGTGTTAATAGTTTTGAATGAATCTGTTAGTTTGCTTCGAAAATATTAGGACAGTGGGAAAACTATCTAAACATAATTTTTTAGACTAAAGATAGATGATTTTCAAAAGTTCTAAAAAAGTTGCATCTACATATTCTATTTGGTATATATTTTGAATTTCATCTTGCATCCTTTAAGTTTGTATCTATGAAATTCGATACTGAACCACAGCCCACAACGTTCAAAACGATCTGTGGCGAAAACGTAGGCGAAATTCACACAAATTTCTCAAAAAAAAAAAAGAGCTTTGTATTAAGTAATATCCATTTGAGCAGATATTCTGAAATATTCAACAGATGCCGCGTTAGGTTATTTTTAGCATTTCACTGAGAAATTTGTTAAGCTTTTCGAAAGCTCTTCAATGTTGCCAGGAATGTTGAAACATTCTCATATATACACACATAATACACATATGTATGTATGTGTGAGACCCACAAATATCGGCCATATATCTGTATCTGTACATATACCTATGTGTTAAAAATAGCTGAGCAAGAACGTTTTATGTATAACAAAAAAAATTTTGGTTTTTTTATCATGGATAATTTGGAAAATTTTCTCGTGCTAGAATCAGGTTGAATTTCGAGGTGTTAAAAACAGCCGAATTGGTGCTAGAACAGGTTGGACTTTAAATAAGTATTTTTGTATTTATTAATAATTTTAGATAAGAATTTATTAATCAGCGTTACACTAGATTTTTATTGTTTTTAATCCCATTTCATACATGTATGTACAAACATTATGTATGTCATTGTCATTATTCAAGACGCCGAAATTATAAAATTCCATGTGATTTTGTGCTGAATAAACAAACATAATTCATTGTGTCACCTCGACATATACAACATTTAATGCTAATTTAACACCAAACCTTCTGTCCAACTGGATTGTCCGTCTGCCCATACAAAGAATTGTGCCTCGTTTGCAATTTTATTAAAAAAAATGCAATTTTTTTCAATCTTTGTTTATTCGCCTAAAAGCCTGGAACCTACCTCAGGAGCTGGAATGTAAACAAAAGTGTTAAAAATAAACCCAAGTATATACTTGAATAATAAGAAGACCGATTATGATCGATAAGTGTGAACTTAACACAGAAACTGACTCAATTAGTTTGGTATTTCAGGCATGACAAATTCCAAATTCATATGTTGGTCAAGTATTATATCCAGGGCTTGCCCAAACCCAGTTCGCATTTATCTGGCGACCAGCTGAGTCCACAATTCTCTCACAGTGACTCAGCCTTGCAATAACTGCATTCTCTCTCTCTCTCTCTCTCTCTCTCTCTGCCTTATCATATTGACACTCGTTCATAATTCTCTGCAGTGTCAAAGAGAAGAGTCAACAGGGCTAAGAATGAACTGACCAAGTCTTCCCTAAGTTTGATTAAGACAAAATTATTAAGATTTTAACTACAAAAAATCCCTTTTTTTAAATTTTAAATAAATCTATAATAATTTTTTGAATGAAGTTTTCTGGGTTGCTTCCAAAGCTGGCAATCGCCTTTAAATTTTTAAAAATCCTTTTCAGATTCCAAAAAAAAAATTTTTTTTCTTTTTTAAAAAATTTTGTTTTTTTGTTGAAGTTTGCAGTTGCATTTATATTTTTTTTCTTGTTGCACTTTTTTAAGCTAGATCTTTTTAAGTATGACTTAATCTTAAAACTACGACGGAAATAATTAATTTAACTACTTAAGCTTTAAATCAATAACATTTCAATAGAGTAAAAACTCAAGTTTTAAACATTTAAATATAATCAGCGATTCTCTGATCTGATCCATTGTTTTGGTCCTTCAGGCACTTGGTAATGTTTAAAAGCATTTTATAAATTTGTACACCATTTAATGTTTTTTTTTGTTTTTTAAATGTGCATTCAGTATTTATTGGGTTCATGCTCAGACATCGACATCTTCCATTGTTTAAGCTCATCAGACTGATTTTAATATTTAGCTGGCGTCTTTTATTGCGCATGTTGTTGCTGTTGTTTTCTGGTCAATCATCTCACTGTAAATCATTTAACGCAATAGTCAGTGGGGCGTAGCGCACGTTTTTCAACGATTTGTTTGTACCCAAAACAAGAATAAGAATAAGAGAATTGACAACTGAGAAATGTTGGGATGAGCTATATGAAGTTAATACTTATTTATGCAGCTCACATCCGACACACCGAAGCTGTGAGCATTTCTAAGTAGAGAGTTACCAAAACAAATTGTGTCAAATGTTTGTTTCTAGATTTCAAATTGGAATTGATAAAAGATTTGCAATGAGTGTTGTGAGTTTAAATTGCCTGTTACAATCTTAAAAATGTGGCAGCGCTAGGCTAATAAGTTGGCAGCGCTACATTAACGAGTTGGCAGTGCTACATTAATGAGTTGGCAGCGCTACTTTAATAAGTTGGCAGCACCAACGTTAAATATATAAAATAACTGAGATTAATAATAATAACTTTGATATTTAAAGTTTTGTTCAGATATGAATAATTAAACTCGGTTCCTAAAACATGTTTACATTATTATGAACATGAGAAAACGAAAGAAATTCAACATTTTAAATTGCACTTTCTTTCTTGTGTTGCGATGATTATCACAGAATTTATTATTACAATTTATTGAGTTGCAGTTGTAATAGTTTTTATTATCAATTTGATTTTGATTTTGATTTTGCAGTTTCTTTCGAGTAGCAGTAAAACAAAAAACCAGACACCATGGATGCCATCAAGAAGAAGATGCAAGCGATGAAAGTCGACAAGGACGGAGCTTTGGAACGTGCTCTCGTCTGCGAACAGGAGGCACGCGATGCCAACACCCGCGCCGAGAAGGTGAGCACTCACTCAACCGTGCAACATGTTGCACTGCCCCATATACCCCACCTACCGACCCACCTACCTACCCACCACACGCACCACGCACTAAACGAACCGAGAAACAAGACGAAACGAAAATTAAAAAACCATTTGTTGTTACAAAAAGCATAATTGACGGTCGTTAACTTGTTAACAAATGCATATTTACTTACACGTAATTCTCTATTTGTTTACTTCAATTAATTATAGGCCGAGGAGGAGGCTCGCCAGCTGCAAAAGAAGATCCAGACCGTTGAGAACGAATTGGATCAGACCCAGGAAGCCCTCACCCTTGTCACCGGCAAGCTCGAGGAGAAGAACAAAGCTCTGCAGAACGTGAGTACATTAAAATTCGACAATTACAAATTTACAAATTAGATTACTGTTAAGTTAGCATTTTGATAGTGACGAAATTTTTAGTAATTCAAAGAATGTTTTTGAAGTGAGTTTAGTTTCGTATTCTAAAAGATTTAGAAATCGGTTTCATACCATTAATAACTACCTATAACTCTGTAATGAGTATTTCTAGCTTATTTCCGTATTATAGCTCCTTTGATTCCCGAGATTTGTCTCGAATCATTTAAATATGTATATTTATTTCAATTCCAAACTTAAAATAGTTCCATAAAATGTTATTTCATTAAAACTTCACAGAATTTTTAATGGATTCAAAATAAATTTTATTAAAATTACCTCAAACTACCGGAGACTTAAAGAAACTCCCAATTTTAATTTTTTCAAACCGAATTTGAAATAACTCTATAAAGTGTTATTTCTTCATAACTTAGCAGATCACCTTAAACTTTTAAAACTAAAGTAATACAAGAGTTATATAAGTAGAAAAATCTTAAAGAAGGAAAATCTATAAATATAATGAGGTTAAAAAGTGAGATCGTATTTGGAAAAGAAATTTGGAAATCTTTTGTAGAATATTTTTAAGAATATTTATGTTAAGTTTAAATGAAAATTTTTTTTCATTGTGAAACATTAGTTTAAATTTAAAAAACCAAAGCAAAGCAAGAAATACACTTGAAATCAATACTAGAATTAGATTTTTACGACTTCATATAAACGATTTGGTGACAGCCAAAGTGCAGTAAATTGGGGCCAGATTCGGGTCCGTGGGCGGGGCCGGATTCGGGTCCGGAAATCTGTGCCATCTGGTCAGCATCACAAATTTCACGCGTATTTTACGAGACGATGCTAATTTGTTGGCACCTTCAGAAAAATATTGGAAGATGTTTGAGGAAATGCCTTTTGTATGTGTGTGCTTTTAATTCCATAGAAAAAATTGGAAAATTTTAAAATTTCAAACAAAAGAAAAAGCAGCACAATATAATTTGCTGTTGGCAACGCCTTTGATGAGCGCTATTTTTAAATGCGTGTGTGCAGCACTTGAAAATAGCTTTCGCAAGGTGCGAGAGAGACGCACAGCGCGTGTTGCATGTGCGTGTATGTGTGTATCAAATAACGAAAAAGCAAAGTCAAATGTGTGTGTGTGTGCTTTTTTTTTGCTTTGATTTGGTTTGGATTTGCCAAAATATTTGCTCGCCAAATTGTTCTTGTTTTCTTCTTGTGTACTATGAAAATTGAAATAGTTCTATGGCGCAGTATTTAGCACATTTTTCTTAACTTTTCTCGGTGGCCGGCCGTTGTTTAGTTGCGTTTCCAAACGAAAATTAAATACAATTTTTCATTTCATTTGATTTGGCTTTTGATTGGTACGTTCTGTCGTTCTACGAGACTCGAAAGTATTTCAAGGACATTTTATTATATTTTTTTTTTTACTGTTGGCATCCAAAATGGCGTTGCCAATTGGCAGCTTTTCAAAAAATGTTTAGTGTCTACAGGTAACCAGCATACTATCTGTATAAGTAAATAAATACTTATCAGACAACATAAATATATAAATATTTTGACAAATTATCGTCGAACATATATTATTATTATCACGCAACTTACGTTGTCATTTGCTGTGCTGCTTTATGTTGGTCCTACTCAAAAAACACTTAAATAGATAATGACGATGATATTGAGATACACACAACTTCGCTGAGTAATATGCGAAAATATGATAAAGCAGAGAGAGCAAAGCAATTAAATCTAACGAAAATGAAATTAACAGGAAAAGATTCAATGAGCAGCAAAACGCAGCTGAAGAGAGAGAACTAGTGTGGGCGTTGGGGCTGACTGGCTCTCTCACTCCTTTCCCCTTCTTAACGATCGCGGTGCAACAGAAATACATAGACACATGTACATATACACATGTGTGCATAATGCTGTCTCACTCGCACATATGCCACACGGTAGGGGGCGCTGGCACTCTCCCAACAGCAACAATAACAACAACATACCATTAGATCTGTCGTCCGTGCGAGGAGAGAGAGAAAGAGAGCGCGCCCGCCCTGTTGAGCGGGTGAGCGCATGGCCACAGAAATTATGGCATGATGGCACACACACCACTTTCAAGTACAACGCCAAAGCAGCAACTGCCGGAGGGGCCGAGAAACCAGCAGCAAGCAGCCGCCGCCGCCAGCCGCATAATAATAATTCAAATAAATTAAATATTAATTAAAATTCAATTCAATTAAATCAATAATTTCATTAATTGAATTTCGATAATTCTAATAAAAAACACTAGTTTTATTTAATTCAATTTAAATAAAATCTTAGTGATTTTCAATTACATAAATAAAATCAAACGCAAAAAGCCGCAACGTTACAACGCCAACAACAGCAAGAACAACAACAACTACAAAAACGTGTAGCGGAAATTGGCCAAATACAAAATTTTCTTTAGATAATTTCAACGCGCGACTGAAATTCGAAAAAAAGAAGAGCGAAAAGCTGTATTAAATCATCAGTAAAAATAGAAAAGACTCAAAACTAACGGTACTATGATCACAGCTGTTTGACCACGCATCAGATCACATACAACAACAACAACAATAGCAAAAACAACAACTCATAATTAATATGTACGAGAAAACATTAACAATAGGAACTGCAAAAGTTAATAATGCATATGAGTGGCAAAAAGTGAGTTACAGCAAAATTCAAGGAACAATAACAACAACTAAGCCCAAGCAAAAGCAACCTAAGCCCAACAACAACAACAACAAAACATTATCAAACAGTGCGAAAAATGCAACAAAAACGCATAATGAACATTTAAAAGCGGCTGTAACAAAAACAAAAACAGCTGTAACAACAGCAACAACAACAACAGCAACATTAACGGCTTCGATAAAGCCGGCAACGCAAACGCCACTATTCAAAAAAATCGTTGGCAACGCGGCAAGAAGACAAACGCTTGCGCACCAAATAAAACGCGCGCACCGCCATCTATTGACAAGCGGTGGCAACGATAAGCAACTGCAAAAGCCAGCGCGTAATAATAAACAAACAAGTATATTAAAACAGTCATATTGTGTGCAATGGAAAGCATCTGTGTATATTAATACACATCTGCTTTTTATTGCATGCAAGAAGTGAACAAGGCAAGTGTAAATTGCTTGAATTGAAATTAAAAAAAAATAAATAAAAATGCCTTGCCATGTGCACACACTTTTTAACTATCGATATTGATATATATGCAAATCAGCTGATTTGCTCGATATTTGTTGAAGAAATATCGATATCGATAAATAGTAATATCAACAATTCCAGTGTTGGGTAAACATTGCTCATTAAGGAGAACATGTTCACTTGCTCTTCTTTTTTTTTAGATGAGTCAACTCACTCAGATTGCTCACTTGCTCAGTTACTCACTTGTTCAGTTGCTCACTCATATTGCTGAGTACCTCAGTTATTCACTGAGCTATTTATTAAGCTATTCAAACTATTCAAAAATATAATTTAGCTTGCTTACTTCCGACTTCTACGAAATAGCTCCATATTTTGCTACACATTTTGACAAGCGACATTCTGAATTCTTAAAATGAGTATTTAGCTTGGCAGTAATCCAACTTTTTGTATTTTTAAAGATAGAATCTGCACAAAATGCTCTAAGTCTAAGGCACAGAGAAAAATTCGAGCAAAGTGTGCAATAGGAACAACTGAACAATATGGAGCAAAACAGAACAACTGAACAAGACTGAGCAACTGAACAAAACAGAACAACTGAGCCAAAAAGAACAAAAGAGAGCAAAAAGAACAAGTGAGCAATAAAGAGCAATTTGGATGGAACATGTTCACTTGCTCACTTCAGGGAGCAATTTTTTTTTGTTCACTCACTCATGAGCAACCCAACACTAAACAATTCCCATATAAAGCAGATAGCAGCGCAGCTGCTGCAGGACAGCAGACAAAAACAACAAAACAGCAGCCGCAGCAACAACATCAGCGTAATAAACGCATACTAAATGCAAATAAACAGTTGTTTTGCGACAAAAGTGACAGTCAAAAGCATAAGGTAAAAAAGCAACAAAGCAAGCGTGGCGGCCGTGTCGTCAGCAACAGCAGTAACAACAACAACGACGCTAAATCGGAGCTGTCGTCACGTTGGGGCTCCATCGAGGAGCAGCTAAATGTGCTTGATAATCTCCTGTACTACGATGAGGAGGCTGAATTGTATATAGCGCAACTATACGATAAATATCAACAGCTTCAGAAAAGTGAAGAAGACTCAGAGGACTCGGAGATTTGGAGCTGGAGTGACTACGATCTGGACATGTCCTCGCATAATAGCAACAGTGCCGACGATGATGCGCTGTCCAGCACCAGCGGTGCTGGCAGTCACAGCACCAATAATTCCAATTCCAATTTATCGCCACTTGTGCCGTCCTCGCTGAAACGACGCGGACATCAGCATCATCCTCGCTTTGCGGGCACACGACGTCCCAATGTGCCCAATGTACAGGAAATTCTGGCCGCCCTCTATCGCGGCGATTCCAAGGGTGTGCTGTCCAATCTGCGCGGCGAGGTACCGCCCGAAACGGAGCCGGAAGTGGAAGCGGAAGCACCAGTCAGTCGGAGTACGCTCAGTCTGCCGCTAAGCGAATCGGTGACAAATTCCGTGGGCAGCAATAGTCCAACGCCCACGGATGAGAGTAGCATGCTGGACGATGCAACGACGACCGCAACGCCAGCGGTGGCGTCGGCGTCAGAAGAGCAGCCAGCAGTGCCTGGCAGCGGCAAAAAGAAGAAGAAACGTGATAAAGGTGACAAGGAGAGGTCAGAACGTAAAAAGAAATCATCATCCACATCTACTGGCGGCAAGCGGGAGCGTAATAAGCGACAAGGCGGCGTCATGGAGTTGAGCAGCGACAGCATTGCGACAGATCTCAGTGCGGGCGCCATTGACGAGGGCATCGTGGTGAACACTGAGGACGAGGACACCCAAACTGCCGAGTGGTCAAAGCTGCGCTGCACCAGCGAAGCGGCCGAAATCGTTGCCGAACGCGAGGCGAGACGAAACAAGGGACGTTGCGCTGATTATCCGGGCTTGGCCTTTGGACGATCCATCTTCAGTTCGGACACGATGATGAAGTTCAACATTATTCGCAACGAGCTGCACAACATCATGAATACGCAACTCAAGCGGGTAAATTATATACGAGACATCATCAGTGTATTTCTATTTCCACTAATCATTTATCTGTTTATTTTCTTCAAGCCACCTTTGCTACGTTACCAGCGTTTTAGCCAATTTAGCAACAAAAACAACAGAAAAGTTTGGTTAGGTTCTATTCTATATCTATGATTGCTCCAATTTTTTGTTGTCTGTTCTTCATTTTCGCACACACATGCATACATTTAGTCATAAATTTGGATTGATGTGTGTGTGTGTGTTTTGCACATTGCAAAGCGATTACGTCGTCGCCGTTGTTGTCGTCTTCGTTGCTTTCTTTGCTACTCACTGAATTCTCTTTGTGCTTTAACCCTTTTGTGGCCCACTCTTGTCATTGCAATCGTTTCAGACTTGTGGAAATCTTGACCCAATTGACATACAAACTTATGTGCATATGTTTTTTGTACTAAGCTAGTCGCTACCTGTCGCGAAGGTTTCACATATAAGATGTTCGCTTTCTTATTGCTCAGCACAAAACTATTTCAGCTGTTTATCCAGTTAAATACACATATTTACTTAATTGCCAACAATTGTTTAATTAGTTGCGCAATTGCGCTTTCTGCATTTGGCACATTGTTGACCGGTTAACGGTATTCATTCTCGTGAGCACCTGTTGCTTCCAGTCGTTGCGCATCTCTCCCTCTCTTTCGCTCTCTTTCTATGGACTGGCTGTGCCCAAAAAGGCAGTCGATAAAGAAACAGACTAAATGTTATTACTGCTACAATTATCGTTGTTTGTACACACCCCCGCACACACACACACACACACTGGCATACAGAAAGGGGCACACAATAATTATTTTTTTAGTTGTAGAACTCTCATACAAAGCTCAATAAAACTCCATAAATAGCAACAGTTGGCTTACAGCAGCTAAATACTAAAAAAACGTTTTCGACCAAAAATGTATTTCTTTTTGAACTTGGCTCGCCAATTTCGACGCGCACCATTCAATTATTATTTATATTAAATTAAATTAAATGTATTCTCGCTGCACCACACGTTCTCTACGTGTTCTCGCAGCCGAAGCAAACGCCAATGACCTTCATACCGACGTGTGTACGTACAAAATAAGTTACCCCCCACTTTGGTAGTGTATGCACATACATAAGTGTCTGTCTGTGTGTGTGTGGCACTGACGCTTACTTTTAATTTCTTTTCAATGCTGCATGTCTAAAAATGGCAAGGCGTGCTCATTTAATTGAAATTAGTGACCATTGGCAATTTGTATTATCAACACAATTATGTCATTTACCAAATACAAAAATCGCTTCAACACTTGTTGCTCTCGCTGCCTATCGCTATCGAATTTTGGGCAATCGCAACCTGTCACACATCAGGATCATGGAAAACACACAACAAACACAAACACCTGCTCTAAGCGCACACACAATACACTTAACGTCGTAGCGACAACTGATTAGTCATTGTTGCTGCTTCTGCTTGCGTGTTGATAAGCCTGATAAAGCACCGGCATTATATGCTGTATTATACAATTATCTTGTGTGTTGACTGGGGCAGGTGAGAGGGAGGCATATACTATCACACACACACACATGTACTCTGCCGATTGTCGATGACATGCCGCTTACTCATTTGCACTGGCAAATGGGCAATTGACCAGTCGTCGTTGTCGTTTGGAATTTTGCATAATATTATTTGCATTGGAGAGAAAAAAAGGCAAAAATCTCAAATATTTCTTCACTAATTAATGCAAAAAACAACAACAAACATGACTGAAATTTTTAGCGGCTTTAACAGGTTTTCCAGCGGGAAAGCCGCATATACACACATGCTAGCACACTCGCACTCACACACATGTACATATGAACGACACGACACATAGGCGAGGCACTGTCAGACTGGAAAGTCACACGAACACACAGCAGTTGTCTCTTTCGCGCATCGTACTAAACCACCACCACCGCTTCGTAGACATGAGCATGCAAAGTGTTTCAGCGGTTCATTTCCAGTTACGTACTCACAAATGTCAGTCGCAGACTCGCGTCGTTTTATCGTCTTCTTTTCTCGTGTGTGTGTGTAGTTTTTGTGCAGTTAACTGCTTCTAAATAGCAATATTAAAAAGTATTCAAACATAATTTATATTCAACAATAAATGTGTATCAAGTGCGACAGAATTTAAGCGAATCTGCACACTAAAAAAGTAAAAAAAAAAAATAACACGACGACAGGCAGCAGCAACGAAGCAAACCAGTCAAAGAAGAAGAAAAATAGTAGAAGAGAAAGAAAGAAGAAAAAACCGGTGGTTAGCGCATACTCTTGTCTGTGTCGTCGCTTCGTTCGGTCGTTCGTTCTACGTGCGTGTGTTGGTGGTTCACATTTTGTAAATTAAAAAAAAGTATATTTGGTGCTGCCATATAGAAAGAAATTTGTATTTCAATTATAAATAACGGGGCAAAAGCCAATACAAGTGTGCTCCAGTGCCTACTGCCAACTAACCGCCCATTTAAGTATCTCATCTGCCTCTGGTTGCCAACGCAAAGTCCAAGTGTAAACACTTACCAAACACCCACAAGCACAAAAATGACGACCAGCATTCCACAAGGTACACTTTTGGATGTACTCAAGAAGAAAATGCGTCAGACCAAAGAAGAAATGGAAAAGTATAAAGATGAATGCGAGGAATTTCATAAGCGCCTTCAGCTTGAAGTTGTTCGACGCGAAGAAGTAAGCCTTGGATCTAATTTCAAAAAAATTATAATTCAATTCAAATAAGCTGCTACTTTTGGTATAAAAATTAATGTGGCAAGGCCTAGTGTATTTTGCATACAAAAAACCACCATACACAACAACAGGCAGGGCTCCATATATCCAGCAACAGCAGCATTTCTTCTCTCTCAGCAGTGCCAACGTTTCCAATGCAAATACATACGCACGTACACAGATACAGAGACATATGCATACAAATACAAACTCTTGTCACTGACAGACTGTCACAAACGTACGCTCTCTCTGGGCGCTCTTTTCGTTCTTGCTCTCTCGTTGTCTGTCTCCACATTTGTTGTTTTGTTCCTCGGTGGTTTTCCTGTCACTGGCTGCGTTTTGTCTTTTATATTTGGACTAGCTTTTGTTATTACAAATTTCAATTTTTGTATATGAGTGTGATCCAGTAGCTAAAGTCTTCTGCTTTATTTTGTCACTATATTTTTTTTTGTCTTTAAACTGTTGTTATCTATGTGACTAAATTCATTCACCTTTCGAAATATATGTTTGTCGCCTTATCGCTGATGGCCGCTACATAGAATAACATTAGCATATCTTGTATGCTTTATGTACCACATATACAATTTACATAAGCTGGCGCGAAAGCATCAAAAATAGAAGAAAGAAAAAATCTTTACAGTGATTTGTTTTGTGCGCTTTCTCAGCGACAAAAGAAAACCGGCTTTTCAACTGACTCGAGAGCCACGGTGTTTAGATAGCGGTGTTCTAAATTCGATTAATTATGATTTTTACGCCGTGGCCATCAATAAATGGCTTCTTTGTATGTGTGTGTGTGTGCTACATCATTTTCGGCACAAGGCCCCTTCTCCAGAAAGTTTTATGTGCGCTTAATTCGATTCTAATTAGACAATTGCGCGAGCGCGCCAATGTAGGGCTCGTTTGTGTGTATGTGTGTGTGTATCTGTGTGCGAAATCACAGTTGGCACCGCAATGACAACATTGTTGACGTCATATTTTGCGCGCTTCTCCAGAAAGTTTTAAATGTAGTAAAAAGTTGGGAAATGTTTTTAAAATTGTTGCAGAACTTTAAAAAAACTTTGAAAACGGAATAACATAATTCACATGCTGCTCAAAAAAAAATAAATAAAACGGCACTCCTCGAATTAATTTTCATCAACCATTCGTACCCTCATTTCGTATATGCCCCGTTAGTTGTTAGTTTTTGCTCTCATTTTTTCCACGCTTTTGTCAAGTGATTGACGTTTAGGTTATCCCCTCCAGTTTAACAAAAGCTAAAACAAAACATAATGTGCCTCATTGTTGATTTGTTTTTTTAAACAATGCTTTCAATGTCATTTTTGTGCCCCCAAAAAGCGATCATCCTCTCTCTCTCACTCCCCCAGCCCGTCACCGTTCTCTTTGCTGACTCCCCCTCCTTGTTGTCTTGCAATTGAACACTGATAATTTCAATGCCTCATTGTGACAAATTGGTTTTGATTTGTTGCCTTTTACTCTATCTCTCTCTCGCTCTCCCCCGTTAGTTAGGTATTTCGTAACGGCATGAAGCTGAGCCAGTGCGAGATTACAACACATGACACACAGCGACAGCAGCAGCCATACTTGCATACAATTTTTGTAAGCTGGCTGCTATAAAACCCCCTGTAAACTCACAAAAGGGGCAGATTTTATGCTTGAGAGCGCTAGTTTTATACGGTTTACAAGTTGGAAGTTGTCTACTTATTGTTTTTATGGCTTATTTTTCGGTTCATAATTAAAAATGCATCATACAACATTTAAACACACCCTACGCACTCGAACGTAGCCGCCGATCTTTCTTATATGTATGTATTTTTGTTGTCGTTGTTGCTTTTTCGGTTGCCACGGCAATTCGAGTCAAATATAATTTCAAGGTGTGTGTGACTAAGCCGTCAACAATTTTTTGTATAATTTCTTAGCCATGCAGCTTTTGCATACTCATGGCTTTTATTATTTATTATCATTTTATTTCATTTTATTTAAATTTATTTTGTTTTTTTTTGCATTTTGCCGGTCATTTTTTATGAGCCGAAACTTTGTCTTTCTTTGTCTTTCTTTCCTTGAAACTTATTCTGTATGGCTTTGCATTTCTCTGGGGTTTGCGTTAAAAAGCGTTTAATCTTCAATACGTTTTGTTAATGAGTTCAAAGCAAAGACCAAAATTCGCCTAGCTCTATCTCTGTCGCACCCATTCATGACTCCCGCTATTTTTAAACGAAACTCAAGCTCAATGTATTTTTTTCTCTCGTTTGTTTTTTTTTTCTGTTTTTACTGCTGTTGCTTCATCAACGGTTTTGTTGTTTGACTTTCGTGTGTGTTTGGAAAGCTACGCTGCTCCCCCTATTTGAAATGCTTTTTTTTTATTTATCGTTAAACTTACGCCTATACATGTGCATGTACAGTGTGCATGTGTGTGTGAGTGAGCATGTGTGTGTGTATTTTGTATGCTGCCCGTCGTCGACTGTTTGGACGATGACGTAAGCCAAAGCGGCACGGTTGCTTTTGGTTCCAATTCATAATCACACGATACTTTTACGACGCTCGGTCGCCGCATTCTAAGCGTCACACTCATACCACAAATGTTGTACATACATGTGTACATATGTATGTATGTTTGCAATGCAAAATTGGCAATATTGCCATCCCGTCGTCCAGTGGATCTGGACTGCCTTGTCCAATTGTTGCCACTTTTGGTCAAAGTCGTTTTAAGCCATTTTTGGGCGTGTGCTGCACACATTTAATTCATTTTCGCTTTTCAACGTTTGTATCTTTCTCATTCTTGTTGTTGTTGTTGTCATCTTTAAAAGGCAATGGAACATCGCATGCGACGGCGTCAATGTCAAATATTTTCCGTTCTTTAATGGGCATGTGTATTTGTGTTCTCTTTAGGAAAAAAAAACTTTGCTGGGAAAAACTTGCAGTTGAAATTGTTTTAATTTTTGGCAAGGTTGTTTCTCTGTTGTGCTGACGTCATCTGTGGGTATTTACTGTATTTGCTGTTGCCTATCTTTTGGGGCTGCCAACTTGATTAACAGATAAACAAGGGAAATCGATATGTCCGCAGTTGTCAGGCCCTCTGTAAATTGACAGGTTTCATAGTGCTTACGGTTATCGATTACACACGCAAGCCGAAAATGTTTAGGGCCTTTGACCTTGCTAAATCAACTGGCTAAAACGCTGACTCGCTGACGCTCGCAAAGGTGGAAACAAAAACAACTTTACTTTCAGATGGAACACTAGCTGCGGTCGACTCCAGATTATATAAAGTTACAAATATTTACAAAAGGGGAGGGAATTTTTAGTAGTAGAAGAGAGCGCAAATATTAGGTTCAAATTTTGATACCAAAAGTAGTAGCAAATATTTTAAGTAGTGTATTTCTTGCTTTAGCATTAAGTTTATTAAGTTTACTTTAATAAGCATTTAATTAAGTTTTAAGCATTTTGTACGGATTGCTATATTGTCTTGTTCGTTCGAACACCGAATATTTGTTTTATAGGCCGAATCTGAGGTCGCTGCATTGAACCGTCGCATTCAATTGCTCGAAGAAGACTTGGAGCGCTCTGAGGAGCGTCTGGGTTCCGCCACAGCCAAGCTGTCGGAAGCTTCTCAGGCTGCAGATGAGAGCGAACGGTTAGTACACGCTTTTTTATTATATTCATTTACAATTAATCTTTTCTATAAATGTCAAATTATAATACGTATTTGCTTAATTGATAAGTCTACAGGTTATCTAAGCAACTTAAGTATCAAGTTCCTTATTTTTATACATATATAAACAATGCTCTTTTTATTATTATAATTGCTTTTGAAATTTAGGATACGAAAAGCGCTTGAAAATCGCACAAATATGGAAGATGACAAAGTAGCTCTATTGGAGAATCAATTAGCGCAAGCAAAATTAATTGCAGAAGAAGCTGATAAGAAATATGAAGAGGTATAATTATGTACAAAATTTCTTGAAACAACTCTCAAAGAGTTTAGGGCATTAGGGTTATTAGGGTTATTTCCTCTTCTCTCTGTTTTCTCTTGGTTTTCTTTTTTTATTAAATTTGAGGTTAGGTGCGTCAACATTACCGTTACTAATTAGGTTGTGGGTTAATAAAAAAACTGCGCTCTCTTACCAACTCTTAACAGAAATGATAATCATAAGCTATTTTTAAGTTCTCTCTGTAAACAGCATTTAGTTATTAAGCTCTACAACGTCGACCGCAGCAATTCCAAAGACCGGAACCATGGATCGTATTGTACCAATATAAATAGTTTATAAGTACTTATGTATATACACATTGTAATGATATTATGGCATGTGTCTAAGCTTATGGTAGTATATCTTAGTAACTGGCTGTCTAAATATTTACTTGTTTGTATGTGCCAAGAGCTAAAACATTGCCTTGTGCTTTTAATCGGTCTGAATGGACCACGTAGAGAGATGCTCAGAAAACTTACACATCAAATTGTAAACTTTACACAATAGTCAAACTATATATGTACAATAATTTTGATAGTATTATTATTGTTATGGAAAACTCTACACAAAGCACTGTTATAGCTTCTCGTAATATTTGTATTATTTATTATATTGACTGAACTGTAAAACTCAACAAGCAACAACAAATTTTTGTTTCTTTTTGCAAAATTCTCAAAAACTGTACAACTATGGAACGAACTAAAAATCAAACAAATACCTAAATCAAAACTCCTGTCCAAAACTGTCTATATCTCTGTGTGTTATCACTGCGAATTCCATGTGTTTGTCATAATGTGTCAACAAACAACCATCAACCAACAACAACAACAACTCAACACTTTGTACACCGATGTGGATGTGATGACGTCGAATGATTCACGAAATATTCGAAATGCCAATTTTGGGGCTGTACCAATGTGAAATCCAAATGACAAATCATCGATATAACAACTTGGTCACTGTCTTCTATGGGCATGGTCGCAACGTCGTCATCCTTTATGGTATCAATATATATTTCAAAATATATAAATATATAGTGCTCGCAAGATTCTTGAGAATCGCGCCCTTGCCGATGAAGAACGCATGGACGCTCTTGAGAATCAGCTGAAGGAAGCGCGTTTCCTTGCTGAGGAGGCTGACAAGAAATACGATGAGGTGCAGCTAAATACCAATTTAATTACTTTAAGCAATAATAACAACAACAGTAACAGTAATAGTAAACACCCAATAACTACTACCAACAACAACAATAATAATGCAATTAGTACTGCGGCTGTTGTTGGTGAAACTTCAACTTTATCCTCCACTTCATTGACACACAACAAAAACAACAACTCCAACAACACCAAGAACACCAACAATAATAATGATAATGATAAAACTAATAATACTTGATCTGTAACTGATTTCTATGCCAAACGAAGAAACGAAAAAAGAGTGAAATAATTCTCAAAAATACTTTGGTTCATCCAAACCTTGAATAAACAATTTTGGCACAGGAATCAGCAACAGGCAACAGGTGCTGATATTGTAAAAACTTGTGCTTAAATCGATGATGATGATGATGATTGACATGTAGATGATGATGATGATGATGATGATGAATGTGCAGCTATAGCTTTAGATTATGCTAGCATGCCGCCCGATATACGATATATCTATATATATGTTTATATAAATATGCAAAATTAACTATTGTATTAGTCGAGATCAATTGTATTTATGTATATATGTCTCTATCTATATATATATGTGGAACGAGAAATATGATGTATGAAATTTTTTGATTGTAACTGTCTGAACAAAGTCTAGCGAAAAAAACATATGTATGTGAAGTAAATGTTAAGCGATTTATTAAAAACTGTTAATGTACTCAAAGTACTATGGAGCAAACTCAAGAAAAAATTAAAAAAAAAAAAGTACTATTGATATAAATATGAAAGTATACAATTTTGACCTTAAACATATCCCAACATACAAAAAAAAAGGCAATTGGAAATGTTTTATAATTGTAAAATTGAATCTTTAAATTTTCTATTCTATTGTATAATTGGTTGGGTTTATGAAATATTTTTGTATAAATTTTTAAAATCAAATAAATGCAAATATGCTAAACTAAATCCATAGATATTGCATATATATAAAATATACAAATATGTAACACTTATTAATTAAATAATTAAATTGAATTATAACATTTTTGCAATAAAGTTGATAATAACAAAATCTATCTATATTTCTAAATGAAGAGTTGTACAATAAAGAGCGAATATGTAGATGAAGATATCAGATATATATTTATGTAGGCTGAAATGGTTTTAGGATTGGTTCGTGTAGCACTTTTTTAGCTCGATGCTTACGTGTTTGTTTTATATTTTCATACGTCAATCAAATCGGCTAAATAAAGCTATTGATAAACTGCGATTGGCGATAAGCGCCAATGCCGTTGGCCCGACTGCCTGTTGCCTGCCTATCTTTATTTTCGCAGAAACTGTAAACGGAAAGCGACGAAGAAGAACTGAGAAACACACAAAATGCCAAGAGTTTTCTGAGTGATAAGCCGGAGAGTGGAGAGCGAAGAGAGTGTGTGTTATGTGTGGAGTTGAGCATAGATAGCCATGGCCTGTTAATTTGTATATTTATTTAGTGCCCCGAGTCGAGCCAATGACATAAGCGGCTGAAGAAACTGCGAAAATGTTATAAAACACTTTTGATGATTAATCAAATAATTATTACGAATATTTGACCCAAGCAAACGACACGATGTGTGAATACTATGAGTGTATGAATGTAAAAGATCTCCAAGGCCTTTGCCCCTTCTTCATGGCTATGACTCACACTCACTCTCTCTCGCGTTACTTTTTCTCTCTTTTTCTTTTTGGATGCGTATTGCATTTTAGCCAGAAACCTGTATGATGTTGGTATTTATGAAACCATTCAATGAAGCAGCTGGCTCGCAATGCATTTCTCACCTTCATATGATTCATTTTGGGCAGCATTTTAAGGCGTTCCAACGAGATTTGCATGCGACAACGAAGACGACAACGCGTTGACGCGTTTCTGGCTGGACAGCAGGAAATTCAATTTTGGCTAGCCTGTAATTAAAATCCATAGTTGTCGTTGCCTCTCGCATATCAAAATTCACAGAGCACCAGCTGCTAATTTGGCAAACACAATTTCCTTTCAATCTGTTAGTCTATTTAGACCGGGTCGTAAATCGGATGTGAATGTATTTTCCGTCTAGTTTGCCCAAAATAATATCTTCCGTTAACAACAATTTGAGACATTTTCATAATTAGGAACAATTTCCGGCAAGACCGTTTACATTTTTACTTGAAACTAAACAAATATGAATACATTTTTATGTATCTTAAAATGATTTAGCAAAGGGACAGTCAAATTTCCGTACAATTAGGATGGAACTATCAATTATGAATATTACAGGAAATTCGCTCTTTTATGTACAACTACAAGAAATTGGAATTTAAATTGTTTATATTATACAGATATGCTCCCTAGTTAAATGAGTACACTATCAAGAGAAATAATGGTTTAACACTCTCGAAATAAGCACAAGTTATCAAATATCCAAGCAACCAAAAAACACTACAAAACACATCACAACTAACAATAATTACTTTCCCATTGTTTATTAATAAAATCAAAAAACATTTGTTCTTAAATAATTAACCTGTAAATTTCATCATACCAAATGTTAATGCTAATATTCTTTGTAAAAACAAAAACAAATTTGACATAAAATTTAACGCATTTTCTATGTTCTCTGTGTATATTCAAAACGATGACGAATGTAAATTATGTAAAAACCCAAAACAACAACACAAATCGAATATATAAATATATACAAATGTAAAAGGTTGCCCGTAAATTGGCCATGGTTGAAGCTGATTTGGAGCGTGCCGAAGAACGTGCCGAGCAGGGTGAAAAGTACGTTTTCCAATATATATATATCAAATACAAATTACAGTTTAGTTAAATGTTGCGCCCAAAAAGCTTAAGAACGCTGTTTTTGTGTGCCAAAACAAAGCAATGTGCCCATAGTTTGTAAGTTTGTTATTTTTGCAGCGCTGTTAACTAACAGGTTTCTCCTATGTTAAACCAGCAAACCTAACCTCACTTTTGTTCAAAATGTTTGATTTTTTTAAGTTTATTTATTATTTTCCTTAGCTAGCTAGCTTTTTGCATAGATTTTCATCAATTGGTCAAAAATGTGAATATTACCACAAAAAAAAATGTTTTATTATACTCTGTGTGTGTTTAACGAGCATGTCTTTTAGTTTAGAAAGAAATTTCACATCATGCTCCTTTCATATGCACAACAACATATTCACATTTTTAGCCAAAACAAAATCAATCATTACTTCAACTAATCGAAATACCTTTTCTATGTGCTCTAAAACGCTTAACCCACAAAAACAAAAAAAATGCGAATCCTGTGTGTATTCAATGTGTGTGCTCATTAATATCCTGCCTGCCTGCTCGTCTGCCCGCCTGTTAATACCCTGTTCGACTGCTGTTAACTTCTGGACCCCAAAACAAAGGTGGCCAGAAAGTTAGTGCTCATGGAACAGGATCTGGAGCGTTCCGAGGAAAAAGTTGAGCTCAGCGAAAGGTTTGTTTGCTTTCATGTTCAATTACTAACTGCATTTTGTTGAAATTCAATAATTTACGCAATGATTACCGAAGCCAGGCCAAAATGACAACATATTTATTTATAATTTGCATTGGTTAAAATTATTAAAAGTGTTTATCCCGAGGCAATCGACAGTTTTCAACGGTTTATTAAATACTACAAAAAGTCACTGACAACAAAAAAAAGTGAAATCGTTTGATGTGATATCAGTGAAATGTCAGCTCAACAATTGCTGCTTTTATTAATAGTTTTTTTTTTCTTATATTTTATTTAAAATATTTGCCAAGCATTTCAGACCTTCGGCAAGTTTGACGAGTCATGATTTTTTCTATTGTTTTTTTAACTTGACTGTCGCCTCCAGACTCAAAAGATTTGAAATTAGAGTGTCAACTAAATATTTGTATACCCTGTAGCCATTACAAAGCAGTATTATTAGTTTGAGCAAGTTTGTATAACAGACTGAAAAGATGTTAAATGGCACTGCTTAATGTACGAATGTTAACATCTGACAAGCAGTGCATAAATGTCAGTTCGACCTGCAGAGTATCTTCTGTTCGATCACGCTCGCTTACAGAGTACTCTGTTTATTTTTTTTTACTTCGGTCACTTTATTGTTTTTGGCGTTGGCGAAATTATTGCGTACAATATTTAATTTATTTTCTGCATGAGACGCGCTTTTTGTTTTTCCCACCACACACAAGAAATACAACAACAAATTTTGTTAATCACTTAACTAATATGTCTTCTTCTTTGTGTACTATAGCAAAATTGTGGAGCTTGAGGAAGAGCTGCGCGTTGTTGGTAACAACTTGAAGTCCCTGGAAGTCTCTGAGGAGAAGGTCAGTATGAAATTGATTGCAATCAATTGGTTTTTAATTATCACTATATATCTCAACATTAAAATATGTTTTGTATTTACTCTACATTATAAAATATATATGTGTATTCCCTACTCCCGTAACTCCCATAAACAACAACAACAACAATAACAACAATAAATAGGCCAACCAACGTGAGGAAGAGTACAAGAACCAAATCAAGACCCTGAACACTCGTCTAAAGGAGGTAGATACGAAATTAACTAAAGCAATTTTGCCAAAGGAGTTTCCCAGATCTGTGGAAAAGCAATCAAAACCACAACCAGCGAATATATCTGTTTTATTTTGCGTTTTCTTCATATTGTTGTTGTTTATATATCTAAATATATATATATATATGTTTATTTTTTAATTGAGCGCACAGGACCGCTCAAAGGCAAACTCGAAATCAAACTTTTTTATAAAATGTCTACCGAGAGAGCAACTTGTACAACTTGTCCTTAATTTTGATTATTATTTGTTTTACTAATTATTGTTATATTTTCTATTTTATTTTCATATATTGTTAACACGCTCCGCTTTAATGTTGCCGCTATTTCAATTATATTTATTATATTATTATTAATATATATAAATATAATTTAAATAATTAACGCACTGGACACAAAACTGCCCTGCCCTGACCTGCCACGCCTGAAAAACTCTGCATGCTAAACAATTTGCAATTTATGTTTTGCTAACACATGAATTTTTCCCACCAACGACCACAAAAAAACAAAAAAAAAAAACAATAACTTTTAAACATAGGCCACACATAAAGAGGAAACCCTTGAAACGCAACTCAAGGTTTTGGATCATTCCTTGAAAGAGGTATATGCCAAGTTGTATGCACTACAACTATATAGATACTATATATTTAAGTATTTGTAAGCGTATAATCGATACTATTTGTGGTCCCAGGTGTTGGTAAATGCTTTAATCAAATACTGTTAATCTCAAAAAAAAAAAAGAAAATATGAAATTGCACAAATCGTTATTCTCAATTTTAAATTAATTGTACATAAGTCGTCAAGACAAATTTGTTATTTTCTAATTCGTAATTTCAATATTTGATATTTTCTTTTTTTACAAAAATACCAAACTAAAATACTAAACGCCTAAAAACGTATGGGGAAAAATACAACAAATGAACAAATAACCTCATGTAATGTATATCAATAGTGCGTGTATCATGGCAAGTATTTTTATCCTTGGACGTGTGTGTGTACATTTTCTTTAAAATTTGAAAACAACTTTTTGTGCATTGATTGCAAATCAACTGAATTAAATTCTGTCATTTTACAACACTACTTGTGCTTGGTAGTAACAACTGTACCCAAGAAACCAAAAAAAACAATATTAATTGTGACTTGCGACTTGAAAATTAATAACGATTTTGATATTCGGTAGATATTTTATATAACACACAAAAACTACGTTCCAAAACACAACCAAACACACACACGCACATGCACATGCACATCTTTATAATGATGATGTTATATTGATATACCAAAAATTTGTTGTATATTTCTCGACGTCTAGGCCCGCGAAAATCAGAAATATTTTGAACAGGAACTCATACAGTTCAAATTAAATGTTGAAACTGTAAGTCGCCGCACAACTGAAAGAGCCTAGAGTATTTACATACCTTAGATTAAAGTACTGCTGATGTTTTAAAATAAAAAAAGTCCAGCAATTTTAACAGCATTTCAAATTGGTTCGATTTTCAATTTGGTTTATAAGTATTTATTGTCTTTCATGCAGTGACTGCGTAGCGTCGTACAGCAATTGTTGTAGTTATTATCTATATTCCCGTAATATTATTAAATTTGTCTAAATATTTAGTACCCCAAAATACGTAAAGAGTCAACAACTTTGTAAGCATATTAAGAAACTGGTCAAAAATTGAGTTATCTTATTAATGTTTGCTGTTTATTGAATGTTCGCTGTTAAACATTTATTAATTACATCATATTCATTATTTTAAACATTATGTTAATCGACATTTACTAATTCATTCAATATGTTATTCTTGAAACTAAACTAATACTTACTGCTGGTTTTGGTAGCAAATTTGGGAAGCTTCTTTTATTATAATAACTATTTGAAATTCTGTTGACGCGCAAGAATTTTCGCACTGCTTGTTCGTGCGTCTTACAACACTGGCGTTTCAACAGATCTTCAATTAGATGCTCCATGGTAAATACGTACTTTAGCAGCTTGTTAAAGTTTTCGTATGTCCATGTGGCTAAATTGATAATTATTTTTGAAAATACATTTTACTAATATACAATTCTTTCAACCATTTCCGTTTACCAACACTTAAAGGCTGAGGCACGCGCTGAATTCGCTGAACGTTCCGTTCAGAAATTGCAGAAGGAAGTCGACAGGCTCGAAGGTATGTCCGTTAAAGAATATTTCAGTATACGATTACGACTTTAAATTGGTCGATTAGCAAGCGATAGTACAAATTTATAATTTCTTATATATTATAATGAATGTAGCGGTATTATTTCAATGAAGTACAAAAATATAAAAGTTGTAGTTATTTGAGAATTTTTACTTATTTATTTTACTATTTAATATATTTACGTAAGTTTAAGTAGGTGCAAAATTCTGTTCCTTATATCCGATTCAAATTCCATATGTTAGTCAAGTTTTATGATTATGATTTTTAATTTTTACCCTAATTAATATATTTAAATGTATTTATTTTTTATGTTTATTTTTCATATGATTTTGTTCGTTGTGCTTAACCAAATCAAATTACAACTTGTGTGTGCCGCTTGTACACTCCCCGCCCGCCTGCGCCCGCCAACGCCCCAATGTTTATTGTTTCATAAAATAATTATAATTTGTAAAAAAAAAAACGCTGCATGCCACAACAAACGAAAAACACACAGACGACTTGTTGAATGAACGCGCTAAGAACAAACTGCTGTCGGAGGAAATGGAAGCCACTTTACATGACATACAAAACATGTAAAAATCTAATTTGCGCTTATGTAAATTAACTAAACTGCCTGCTTTGACGTCAAATACAGAAAAACTGGCGCTTTCCATATTATAATAATAGAAACACATATATACACAAAACACATACACATACACACACACACACAGAGGCACACAGGACAAACACCAAGTGTCTTCCATGCAGATATAGAAAAGCGAGTGTAACGCCAATTTTTGACAAACTCTAAACACGTAACTATTAAGCGTTTAACTCAAAGAGAAGCAGAAAAAGAAAGAAAACAAACAAAGCAAATTACGATGAAATCAAAAGACAAAGCAAAAAGAAAAATGTTCTCTTGCAGCAAAATGCATTCCAAAATTAACAAAACAAAAAAGCAAAAAAAAACAAACAATTTCACATTTAAATTTTCAAGCAGTTCACTGCAGCGCAGACAAGCAGTTTAAACTACACGTTGCACTGCTTGATCTTTGTTATGTCATTTAGCAAAATGGCGGCACTTTAACACTCGATGCTTTACAACACTGTTGCAATATTTTTGTCTCTGATTTTTCTACTTTATTTTCTTTCTTAATTTGCTTTTGCTACCCTTTTTTGTTTTGATATTGATTGAATTATAATATGATTATAGATGGCAAAAAAAAAAAGACACAAAATTGCAAATTAGCTGATGTGTAATTATTTATGCATACATGTAATTTAATGTAAAGTAAATGGAAAGATTCTATTTTGTATTTTTGTCGCCAGCCTAACTACTGTATTAATTATGCTAATATTTACATTGTTTAAACAATTCAAACAAATAGTGTTTGCAAAAACGTTGTGTAATATTTGCTTACTTATAAGTTGCCACGCCTATTATTTAAACACAAATTCAAAGCAAATACAAAAAACAAAAACTAAAATATAAAATATAAAAAACAATGAGTAAAATTCCCCAAAAAAATGACACGCACACAGCGCACATCATTCCAATTTCAAGCATTTCATGATTAACATCTCTTTCTATGAATGTATTTTAAATTAAAAATGAAACAAAACTAAAAAAATGATAAGAAAAACATAAAACAAAACCAAGCTAATTACTTTCTTCGCTAATCTGGCTGCAAATCTGAATGTGTTCTTGCCCCCGACAAAAGAAAAAGAGAGAGCAAGCTAAATGAGAGGAGCAATGAGAAGATGAACATAACATTAAATGGCATTAAATTAAAATTATAAAATGAAAAAAACAAAAAAAATGGAAATGATGAAAAGATAAAATGAGAAAAATATTGATTTATTTACGATTTATATAAATTAATTATTTATATTTTTAATATATACAATACAATGTATATTACATACTATACAAATACAATACCATGCTGCTGCAATTGCACAAATAAAGTATTTTTCAAAAAAAAACAACAATAATAATTATAATCAATAATAATAATAATAAGACATGTCGTCGTCGTCGTCGTCGTGCTAACCCAGAGATTGAGTGTTTTGTTTCAGCCAATTGTTGTCGTTGTTATTGTGAATCCAACCCGCAATTGGCTAAATTGGAGCTGCAGTTAACTAGCCATAACAAGAGTCAGTTAATATTTGCACTAATATCTGACTTTTTTACTCTTAACCAACCAACCAACCAACTGACCACTAACCAAATGAAACCACTAAACCAACGAATCACCAGACGAGATGATCAACGAGAAAGAGCATTATGCCATCATTAACGATAGCTTGGACTTTACCTTTGTCGAGCTCATGGGCATGCCGCCGTTCTATAACGATCGCTATCCCAAGCCGCCCACCCCGGAATTGACCGAAGAGGAGATTGCCGCCAAGGCGGCGGCATTGCAGGCAGCTGCCGATCGCGCTGCGGCTGCCGAATTGGCCGCCCAACGCGGTGAAGCTGCTCCTGGGGAAGGGGAAGAGGGACAGACGGTTGAAGGTGGAATCGTTGGAATCGATGGCACTACCGTTGAAGCTGCAGTTGCCGATGTTGTGCCTGCGGAGCCCGTCAAGGAACCGACGCCGCCACCACCGCCACCATTTGATTATAATATCGATCTGCCGCCAGAGGGCGCTGAAGTGCCGTATGTGAAGAATTTCGAAGCGGGCGATGTATTGATAACAGCCCCGGCGGAGGGTGAAACAGCAGTCGCTGCTGGAGTTGAGGGTGCAGCTCCAGATGCCGCTGCTCCTGCTGATGCAGCGGCTCCCGAAGCTGCTGCCACCGAGACAGCCGCTTCTGCTGATGCACCTGCTCCCGATGCTGCTGCTCCTGCACCCGCTCCTGATGCCGCTGCTGCGGCTGAAGCTCCTGCCGCTGAAGCGCCGCCTGCCTAAAAGCATTGATGTTTAAGATAAATCGAGAATTGTTTCATTAGATTAAATAGATCACCAAAAAGGATCTTCCACAAGGATCTCGTTGCTGTTAAAAACCTATGATCAATGTGTTTTCCTCGTCGCAATCACTAACATTGACCCGCCCCACGCCCACTAAATCAATTTTCCAAACAAAAAAGAAACAAGAAAGAAAGTTTAGCTTCGGCACACCGAAGACTGAATATCCTTGCAGAGTCCTGTATTGAATTTTCGACTGATCGTTGCCAAATTTTTTCATAATCTATATAACAAAGTTCGTACTAAAGTTGAATTTTTGACTGATCGTTTCTAGTCCGATTGTAACTAAATTTCCTAAATATTTATAATGCCAAATTTATAATTTGTGGGATTGGCTAAGATATCTCAAATAATCAAAAAAAGGACCTTTAGCAAGTTTACCAAGATAGCTTCAAAATTTACCTACAAGTTTTTAACAGAAGAACTCAACTCTTTGTCCTGATCAAGAATATGTAAATATATACGCCTCCCTCAAAAAACTCTGCAATGGTATTGAAATTAATTAATTAATTTTTAGTTTGTTTTTAGTTGCGCTTTTGCATCCTTTTCACGCTTTCTATCTGCACGCCTCTCTCTCTCTCTCTATCTCTATCTCGTTCGTATCTTTCGACTGCTTGCTTTCTCACTGCCATTGAACCATCTCAGACGATCTAATCGTTGAAAAAGAACGCTTCTGCCTCATGGGCGACACTCTCGACGAAGCATTATTGGACGTGATCAAGGGCCTGGAACCCTTCTGGACGGTGCGCAATCCAAAGCCGCCCACACCCAAGATGCCGACACCAACGCCCGAGGAACTGGCAGCCATGGAGGAAGCGAGAGAAGCTGCCGCAGCGGCCGCCGCTGCTGCAGCCGCGGCTGAAGGTGCCGTTGTTGAGGGCGCCGATGGCGCTGTTGTTATCTCGGAGGATGGTGTGCCAGTGCCGAAGGAACCGACGCCACCACCCAAGGAGCCAACTCCACCACCGCCACCACCACCGCCATTCGAGTATTCCATCGATTTGCCGCCAGAGGGCGCTGAGGTGCCGTTCGTCAAGAACTACGAGCCACCACCACCCGGCTCTGAGCCCGAGCCAGCTCCAGAAGGCGAAGCCGCTGCACCAGCGGCTGATGGTGCTGCTCCACCAGCTGATGGTGCTGCTCCGCCGGCTGAGGGAGCTGCTCCACCAGCTGCCGAAGGCGCTGCACCCGCGGCTGAGGGAGCCGCTGCACCAGCTGCCGACGGAGCTGCACCGCCAGCTGCCGATGGTGCCGCACCAGCAGCCGAAGGTGCCGCTCCAGCGGCTGAAGCAGCAGCTCCAGCTGCCGAGGCTGCTGCACCTGCCGCTGAAGCTGCCGCCGCACCAGCAGCTGAGGCCGAGGCGCCACCAGCTTAAATCAACGAAACTCGAAAAAAAACGATAAACGATAACGATAACCGCCCAAAGCTTACCGCACAACTCGATCTTTCTGCCGCGCAAAACACAACAACAACAACAACTGCTACAAAATGCTGCCCCGCTTTAATTTATAATTTCAAGCACGTTTTGAAAACAGAATATTATTGATAAATGACATTTATTAAAACTTAACCCGAAGCATTGCAAAAAACAAACAAGAAAAATGCTGATTTGCTGCTTTTTTATTTTTGTTGTCTGCTTGTTGCATTTCAATTTTGATTTCAAATTTAACAGCTAGCGGCGCACTGCATTACCGACCAAAACGCTGCTGCTGCTGTCGCCGACAAGCAGTTCAACCGCCTGCAATTTTTATTTAATTTCATTTGATGAGGTAATTATTGATTTATGGGTATATCCAAGTGATTTGTTTGTCAGTTCATTTGTCTAGGGTTATACATATGTTTGTTCGGTGAAGGGTTTATGTTAATTGTGTTTTATTGTATTTTTTCATTTTTATTAATTTGAATTTGTTTTCTTTGTTTATGATTTGACATCAACCCTAAACAGACGACCTTGTCTTGGAGAAGGAGCGTTACAAGGATATTGGCGACGATCTCGATACCGCCTTTGTCGAGCTCATCCTCAAGGAATAAGCGCACCGACCCCTTGCCCGCCCCAAAGAGCCAGCAACAAAATCGATCAACACTTTTATCGCACATTTATCGATATGTTTCTCGTAGCATACTTGTAGGCGCCATGTAAACATAATTTTTGCCTGCAATTTTTTGATTTCTGTGTAGATTGATTTGTAGATTTAGATTTTGTGTAAAGCTTTTATTTTTATTTCAACAATATATGTGACAATCGCATTGTGTATTTGTTTAACTCAAAAACTTTTACTTATCATTTGTATTCAAACTATGCAATAAACTAAAAAATCTAAAAATTGTATGTGTATTTTATTCCTCCATGCTGCGTTCATTTAGATGAGGTGAGCAAAGGTAAAGAGAAGTACAAATCGATTGCCCAGGAATTGGAATACGCTGATCTCAACAGCTATTAGGCTAAGGACAACAGCAACAACAACAACAACAGCAAATACAGCCTGAGATTTACAAAATGGTATCGATATCATCTCGATATTCCGCTACAAAAACATTCCACATAAGCATTCCACAATAATTAAGTACATTTTTAGCAATCTATATATTTAAAGTACATACAATATCAAACATTTGAACAACTTCAGTAAAGAGAATCTACTGCCTTTCCAGCTTGAAACCCATTTGGGTGTTTGCCAGACCTTATTTCCATTAGTAATATCTACAAATCCCACCACTCAATATCTTAAAAAACATATAATAATAATTTTACTATATTTATTTATAGCGTTTCACACACGTTTCATTAAAAACAGTCAATTTTACGGATTATCTAAATTATTTAATTATGCTTGCAATTTAGTTGGAAAATTGTATTTATTAAATGAAGAAAATTTCTATGGCCTTTGTATGAAATGAAAAACAAAACAAAAAAAACATGAAAATTATAAAAAATGTACACGTTTATAGCTTTTATAATTCTGATACAAACAAATTAAGTATATAATATTATTAAATAACAACAACTTGTATGTCTCAGTTATAAAGTGTTTATATTTTTATGACAAATAAATGGGAATCAATTCTTTTGCAATTAAAAATTCAACTATCATTGTTGTGTTTCATTGAATTTGGAAAATTTGGAAATTTGGTGAGTATTCAGATGGTGTTTATAATAAACATGAAATGATTGATTCGAGTTTTTAGATAGATTGACAAACAATATTGAGGGTGATCTATAAAACAACTGCTAAAGAAATAAAAATTCAGTATTCTAAACCGAATGAGTGTTGAAAATTTGTAAACTTGAAAATACAGTCGAACTTCCCTAACTCGAATCACCATTATCCAAAGAAAATATTCGAGTTATGGAGATATTCGGCTTATAGAGTTCTTTTTCCTAAGAGTATTAATTTTACTGCCACTCATTTAGTTCGAGTTAAAAGTTCGAGTTGTGGAAGTTCAACTGTATAGCTTATATATTATGCGATATACCATGGTGATGAATGAATAATTATACTATATTATATATACATCCTAAGACTAGCCATTTTTCACACTCCACATATTTTATTATTTTGAGAATTGCTGCGAATCGTACTTCAAAAAATTCTTTTTAGTCGATTTTCCAAGCAAGAGAATTAATCGAAAATCTATTGATTAAATTTTTTAATTCATTCGGATGCAAACGAATCTGAATCATCCGAACATTTAAAAAAGGGCTTCTTTTTTGTCCAAGTTTGCTTTGATGCTATAGTTTCTATTTATTTCAGATAAATGGTTTTAAAGTGTTGTTTTCTTGATTGTGTAACAAATTAAAAAAAAAAATGGTACACAACATATACGAGGTGTGTTCAAAGGAAAAGGTGAATTTTGAATTTTTTTGAAAAGTACTTATTTTTTCATCAATATCTATTTTGTCCCCTTCAAAGTAATCGAACTCGGATATAATACACTTGTGCCAACGCTTTTTCCAATCCTCGAAGCACTTCTAAAATGCACTTTTCGGTATGGCCATCAGCTCTTTCTTCGATTCTGACTTGATCTCATCAATTGTGGCAAAACGCTTTACTTTCATTAGTCTCTTCAGTTTTGGGAATAGGAAAAAGTCGCAGGGAGCCAAATCTATAAATACGGTGGCTGGGGCATGATTACGGTGTTCCTTTTGGCCAAAAAAACTACGAACAAGCATTGAAACGACTATTTTAACCCCTTTTTCCTCCTTTTCATACAAAAAGTGGATTTTGAGCAGTTTTCAAAAATTGATAAAAAATACTAACGAAGAGATTTTTTAAATTTTTTTTTTTTCTGATACTCTTAGAATTGTTTGAAGAATTTTTTTGCATTACTTTTTAAATTATATCCAATATACCATGTATTATTTAATCTAAAATAAATATTTTTAGATGCAAATTGATTTTATAAAATATTTTCAAATGAAGCTCTCAATATATTAAAGAACCCTGCGTGTAGTTGTAGTATGATCTAAAGGCTTCCATGCTGAGATAATACAAATTTTGAACTGATTTAAATAATTTAATAGTTTTTCCCATTATTTATATACGTAGTTAAGGTAAATTGTCACGTCACGCTGTAGAGAAAAGCTGGCACAGTGCGAAACAGAATGAAATATTTCTCAATATTTATTTAATCAAAATAGATTCTCATCTTGTTAGCCATGTTCGTGTCTTCTGGCTTCTATCGCATATTTATGTGCTATTTTTAGGTTACCGATACAGATACAAAAGTATACAATGAAAATTCAAAAAAAATAAGAAAATTTAAATACAAAATAAAAAGAAAAGAAAACAGAAAACGCATAATTTTCACGCCTGTCTGTGAGGCATATGATGAGAATGCAATGAAAGCAAAACGGGAGCGATACCAATAGATATACGATTGGGTGAGAGCATTTCTAGAGAGACACACAGATATAGATAGAGATATATGTATCTACAAATACACAGATATACATATGGAAGTGTATTGGGGAAATTTCGAGGGACATTTTTCGATCGGGCCATGAAAAAGTTGCGAAAGCGCTTTTCCGCTTATATATTGTTTTTTTTTTTTTAATGGGAAATTTTACGAAATGAAAAATTATTCAATACTGCGTTGATGTGTGTGCGTATGTATCTGTGTATACGTGTGTGTGTGTGTGTGAATGGTGTGTGCTGTGTGCGCCTTGTGTTATTTCTTGGGGTCGCTTTCTCGGCACGGCGACTTGGTCAGCATCAGTGTTCTCGGGGTTTCGACAGCGTATAGTGTGTTTGAAACGCTAAGGTTAGTTACGGCTGCTGCTGACAGGATTTTTGCACTGGGAATATTACACAAAAAAAAATATAATAATTATCACAATTATTTTCATTGATTTTTAAGAAAAACTGCGTCAAATATTAACAAAAAGCTCTTCAGGCAAAAACCTTAAAAACTGTTTTGGTAAAAAATAAACCAAGTGACAAAAGTGCATGCTAATTGCAATACAAATATTAAAAAATATATATACATATATATCTAAAATATATATCAAGATATTAATTTAAAATTAATAAATGTGCATATGTATGTGTCTATAAATAAATCTCACGACCAATTTTCAAAAATATTAAAACGACTAAAAATAATTGCCAATAAATGTATAAAAAAAAAGTGCCAGCGAATTGTTTTGCAGCGTAATAAAAAACTGCAGAAAGGATCCTTAAAGTGAACTAGTTGTTTAATTTCTTGATATTGAATTCCATCTGCAAAATATATCTTTAAATTTATGATGACTTTTGGACGTTGTGAGAAATTCGCTTATAAGGAATTTTGTAACTAAATCTCACAGAAATATATGTGTGTATAAGTGAAAATTTGCACACATGCACACATACACATATATACGAAAAGAACACACAGACACATACATACATATGCACATACGCACAATTTTCCCACACACACATATGTATATTCACGAGAAAAGCTGCTGCTGAGCATTTTTCTAAATTTCTATAAAATTAACTGCAGACAGACACCTGCCTGTCACAGATACAGATACACACACACATACATGCACACACAGATACTCAAAAGCAACTTTAAAGAGTTTATTTTTAACTCTACTTAAAACGTAGACACTAAAGAGCTTTTGTTGTTTTCGCAGAGCTTTCATGATCTCATGATCTCAGCGAACATTTTGATTTCTTGCTATTGGTAATTTATCCTTGAGTTTGTTTTTTTGGCCATTTGTCAGAAATGCTCGGAAATTATTAGAGAGCCGATGTAGAAATGTATTCAGATATATATAACGTATAGTATAAGTGTGTATACTATATAGATATGTTAATATATATATGCTTCCACACCCACTCAACTTTTATGAAAGCCCATGAAGGCCTCAGTTGCAGATACAATAAATATGTAGTTTAAGATACTTTTTGAAAATATTATCAAATTATATTTAAGATGTTATATTTAGATAAATACAAAACATCTCTTTAAAATCTTTTAAGTTTATCTTTTGCTTTTCTGCAATTATAAGTAACATTTACCTATATATACTTCATGAGATACTTTGTCTATTTCCTGTTGCATCTATAAGATACGGCAACTCTTTAGACAAATATATCTGGCCATTTAATTTTGGGACCCCCAAGATACAACATAAATGACTTTGCCCCACTTTTCAAGATACACACACAACAACAAAAAAACACCCACATATAATCTGACCCCAAAAAAAAAAGAAATGTCTATAGAATGAACTGAAAATTTCTTCAAATTGCAATCGATGTGTGTGTATCTATGTGTGTGTGTGTGAGTGTGTTAATAATGGAAACTCTAGAATTACAGATCAGGCAAAAAATGTCCAAAAAACGCCAGCGCCAGCAATGTATCTGTGTGTGTGTGGACTGGATATGCTCACAGGCAGGCAAAAGCATATCAAGTTTATTTTTAACTACAACAAAATAAATACCTCATGAAGAATGGAAAGAGATAGCGAGAGACAAAGTGTATGATAGAGAGAGGGAGAGAGAGTGTTTTATAGTGGGCGTATTTAAAACAGAAAATTACGTTAGATTTTAAAAAAATTTTTTCGGCAAGTCAAAATATGTTTACAATTAGATTTGGATATATCTATGAATGTATATATAACGTAGATAGATATATAGATACATGTGTTTGAAGGCAATGCATGTAGTAAACAGATTTTGTATAAAGTGCATTTTTATGAGCTGCGAATAACATTTGAATGAAAATTAAAAGCTGGCAAGAGAAAAAATCCAGAATAAATAGAAAAATTTATATAGTTAAGTTAATTCCTAAGTGGCGTATCTTTTATGTAATATCTAAACGATTAACATTATTTTTTTGTAATTTCTCTATTTTACAGTGCCTTTTTCCAGTTTTCTTCCCTCCTAAGCGAATAACAGTAAAACAAACACAAACACCATGGACGCCATCAAGAAGAAGATGCAAGCGATGAAGCTTGAGAAGGATAATGCCATTGACAAGGCAGATACCTGTGAGAATCAAGCCAAGGATGCCAATTCGCGTGCCGACAAACTCAATGAGGAGGTGCGCGATCTGGAGAAGAAGTTCGTTCAGGTTGAGGTCGATTTGGTCACCGCCAAGGAGCAGCTGGAGAAGGCCAACACCGAATTGGAGGAGAAGGAGAAACTGTTGACCTCCACGGAATCTGAGGTGGCCACCTTGAACCGTAAGGTCCAACAGATTGAGGAGGATTTGGAGAAATCGGAGGAGCGCTCAACCACCGCCCAACAGAAGCTGTTGGAAGCCACACAGTCGGCTGATGAGAACAACCGCATGTGCAAAGTATTGGAGAACCGTTCCCAGCAGGATGAGGAGCGCATGGATCAGTTGACCAACCAATTGAAGGAAGCCCGCATGCTGGCTGAGGATGCCGATACCAAGTCCGATGAGGTGTCCCGCAAGCTGGCCTTCGTTGAAGACGAGCTCGAGGTGGCTGAGGATCGTGTCCGCTCCGGTGAATCCAAGATCATGGAGCTGGAGGAAGAATTGAAGGTATGCACAAGTTGACCCCCTGTTCCCTTATAGTGCAACCAATTTCGACCATAATCTATAAGACAATGGAAAATTCTCAATCTGTGAGTTTGGTTGAGATATCTCTAGAAACAACAGAAATTTTCTTATCAAGTCTTAATTTTCGATTAATTAATCGATTTGAACTAAATTTGGTAAGGATGTATAGGACTGTCCTAGATGCATATTCAATAAGATTGTTTGAAATATTTCAAAAAAACTTAATTTTCGACTGATCGTTCCTATGGCAGCTATATGATATAGTGGTCCGATCTAAATTTTAAAACAAACTTGATGTGCATATGGTATTCAGGTACCCACATACCAAGTTTAATGGCTCTAGCTCTTTTAGTCTCTGAGATCTAGCTCTTATAGACTCTAAATCGACTCGGCTGTTTATACTAATCAAGATTTTATATACTTTATGGGGTCTGCCACGCCTCCTTCTGCCTATTACATTTATTTCACAACAGGAATTGAATGTATGCAATTAACATATATTTTCTGCACTTGGCTTAGGTTGTCGGCAACTCGCTGAAATCTCTGGAAGTGTCCGAGGAGAAGGCCAACCAGCGCGTCGAGGAATTCAAGCGCGAGATGAAGACCCTGGCCATCAAATTGAAGGAGGCCGAACAGCGCGCCGAGCACGCCGAGAAGCAAGTGAAGCGCCTGCAGAAGGAAGTCGACAGGCTAGAAGGTATTTATACTTACATTCAATATCATCTATCCATGAAAATAGACAACCAATTGAGTGCTCCAATGAGATGCCTCTATATACGATATGTAAATATATCGCATTGACTTTTTATTCAGTTTCTAAACTCAATGCAGCTTCAACTAATGCGTACAGTCTATGCAAATAGTACATATACATGTGTTGACTGTTCAAACTTACACTGCTTTTATTAATGATGTACTATATATTGTAAATTTTATAAACCAAAAAAAAAAAAAAACATACAAATGCTTTTTGCAGACCGTCTCTTCAATGAGAAAGAAAAGTACAAAGCAATCTGCGACGATTTGGACCAGACATTTGCTGAACTTACTGGATATTAAAAAAACAACAACAACAGCAACAAAAACAAAAAGAACCAAACACACACGATTCCCAAGACATACAGACATACAAGCATACCAACATACATATATCCTATACATGTACTCTATACATATACGTTTTTCCTAGCAGAACTCATACAAATTTTCCAAACCTCTTGACACACTGTGCAGATTAATCGCTTTAATCTACACTGTAAATAATCTGTTCAGTCTTGCCACCCTCTGATACACTGTAAAAATAAGTCCAGACCAAAAGTTCCACTACCTAAAAATCAAATGCCAACTGTAATTATTTATGCTTTCGATAAACCAGGTGATTTCAAAATATGCTTTTATTATATGTGATATGAGAAATGAATTTCTGTTCTGAGTGTTTTATGTGGCATGTTGAATTTGTCTTTGCCTACCCAGACACAAAAACAAAAAAAAACGAGACCACTTTTGAATCTATCTGCAGTTTCTCTTGCTGCATTCATATTTTTTTTTTATCATTTATTTACTTGTTTAATTGTATTTCAATTGCAGTTCAGTTGGCTTTTGCCAAGATTCTACGAATATCTCTTTGACAGATGTTGAATATACACGATGTAGTTCAATTTTTGGTCACCCAGCCAACGCTCATCATTTGTTCATTTATTTTTACAGTCCTCGAAAGAACGGTATCCTCAGTATCCCCTTCCCTTCCCCCCACAAACGCTTAAGAATCGTTAATTATCAATAATAATACTAAAATCAATAAGATATACAGTGTGTCTAGGGATTGTTTTTGAAAAAGAACAAATTTTAGATTTATTCTTTTTTATGATAATTGTTTATTTTGAGATACATTTTTAGAAATGAAAAACAAATATATGCATTTCTTTTGTCAAAACAATTACTTGACAAACTGTAAAAAAAAAACAAATGCTTATTAATAAATAATTCTAAATTAAAAAAAATATACAGTGTGTTAAGTGCTTGTTTTGACAAAGAACAAATTTAATTTTCAAGAATTTAAAATTTCTTTTTATTTTATGGTACATTGTAAAAAATAATATACGAATTTTTTTTTTCTCAAAACAATTACTTGACAAACTGCAAATAAAATCAAACGCTTGCTAAAACAGCGCACAACTAATCGTAATACTAACGAATAGAACTTTACAAATTTTTCACAGTGTATTGCCACATGCTGGCACAGTGGCACCAAATGTGTTATTATGTGTTTCGTGTTGTATTTTGTGTTGCATTTTCTCACATCTTATCGTAGAATCATATTAACGCTTGGTTCTCATTAATTTCACAGACGAGCTGGGCATCAACAAGGACAGATACAAGTCTCTGGCCGACGAGATGGACTCCACATTCGCCGAATTGGCTGGCTACTAAGCGGGACACTGAGCGGAGGAGCCTCTGGAATTGTGGACGATGGACGAAGGAGAGGAACTCAATTAATTGTAAAGGAATATCATCTCAAGATCATTTTGCAAATCAAAGAAACAAAGAACAAAGCAAATACCAAGAACAACATCCATTGTGTATATTTTTAAAACAAATCTATTTCTAAATAAATAAATAACAACAACAACTAGATCGACAACCGCAACAAACGATCCAAGTGGAAAATTCAAACGAAATAGGAGTCACATCAATAATAACTAACTAAACTATACGAAATTTGTTTAACACTTTAATTAATGCAACAAAATAAGTAGCTACTGAATTCAACTATAATTTTTGTATTTTTAAAGTCATGTTTAAAAATATTAAGAGCATCAGTTTAGAGAAGTCAAATAAATACGAGAGACAGAGAAATAAATATAGAGAGAAAGAGAGAGAGAGCTAAATATATATATCTATGCTGTTAAGTATGATGGTTGAAAATTTGAAATTTTATAATATATTTAAAACCTAAACAAAAAACACACAAAAAATATGAAAAAAAAACTATAAAATATTTATAAAAAAGATTTCCAAAAAAAAAAAATTATATGTTGATGTTTGCTTTAATGAGAATGCGCTACTTATTTTCTTTGCATGGTACAGAATTCTTAGAGTCTATCCAAAAATATTCGCAACTGAGTTAACTTTTAAGTTCTATTTATCTTCTGTTGCGAACCACTGTGCAGTGTCAAAATAGTTTTCTGAGGATTGTTTCAGATGGGTTTGTATTGAAAATCATTCAAGAAAAGCAGCTGCCAAAGAACAAGATACAGAAAAGGATTAGAATGAAAATATAAAGTATGATTCTCATTTTTTGGAGTATTTCTGAAACTTAAGAAACATTTTAAAAGTAGGAAAAAGAAGTGAAAAGCCTAATATCAAAAGATACCGCGCAATTTTTAGCACAATTTTTTTATTTCGAATTTTTCTTTCCAATTTACTCTCCCAAAAAGTCTCAAACTTAACCTTTTTTGATGGTTTAACCGAATTGACGTTATTCAGCTTATGGGAAAACCCCTCAAGACCGCACAAAATATTCAAAATTTACAAATGCGTCACCGGACGAAGCGAACGAGATGAACGAGATGCGAAAAGACCTTCATTGCAACATCTTTGCCCATCGAGTAGTCGAAATAAGTCATGATGAAAGTCAATATTTGAGTTCGTCGAATGTTTTGTGTCTTGTGTGGCAACTACCCACAGAAAATCAACTTTGTACTTTTTGAGAGCACTTCCAAGCATGTGGGCATCGAGTGAAACACGCTCCATGACCATCTGATGTTGATTACAATTATGGACCCCCCGTTTCCAAAGCTATCAATGAGCTCCCAATTCAATTCATTAGTTGAGCTTTAAATATATGCTAACGTGGCGTCAATCGTCAGTTTTCCTTTCTTATTATTGTTGAAATCTGCACGAGAGTAGTTATTAAAACTGACTGATTGGAAAAGCTCTTCAGTTTATTAACTTGTTAAATCATAAAATATAAATTGTAGGATTAATATGTAAAGATAAAGTTAAAGTTGTCTTTAATATCGATTCTCTTTTTTATTGCCTTTAGGAAGAACTGGTCTTTTTGTATTATATAATATATTATTTTAAAAAATGTAATCAAAAATAGATAAAAACATAAAGCAAAATTTTGCATGTCCTCCATGAAAGATCTTAAAAGTTATCTTTTTATTTTACTTGTTTGAAATAACATTCAAAGACCAAGTATTCTTCTCTGTTCTGGTAATAAAAAAAGTTTTTTTTAGTTAAAAAATTAACGGTATTAAATTATAAATCTACTGTTAATATAAAAATTATTAAATTTATATGTATTACAAATGTAAATGGCATCTATAAAATAATGCAATCCGTAACTTGTGAACTTAATCTATAGTTGATTCAATTCCCATTGGAATTGCATGAACTGACACATTTCTAATTGGGATTCATAGAGCGGTTTAACCATCCTATTGGAACGAATGTGACCATCCAATGAAGCGAACATTATGTAAAATGTGTGTGTATTTATCAATTAAACTAAAGCAGAAAATAAAATCACAGATAATTAGTCTTGCAATGTGCAAACAACAAGTCAAAAAGCCGCCAGACCACGACAGACAGACAGACAGACCTAAGTAAACTAACCAAACCCAGCTAAAGTCAAGTCAAGTCAAAGCAAACAAAACAAAAAACCCAATGACTTACATTCGGAGAAAGTGAAATTTTTTTGCATTTCTCGTAAGCAGCAGCAGCAACAACAACAAGAAGCCATTGCCATGGTCATGACAGCGGCAGCGCCCCAGCCCAAACCACAGTTCCAACTGGAACTCAGTCTCAGTCTCAGTTTCAGTCTCAGCGTCGACGCGACAGCGACAACAAGAAGCGGGCGCAACTTGAAAATTTAAATTAAAAATTGAAAGTGATTTTAGTTTATTAAATTTCGTGTTGTTGCTTATCATTTTTATTGCATAGAGTTGAGTTGAGTTGAGTTGTGAGTGGCATATTAAAGTGTTTTGGGAAGACATTACATGTCATCGGCGATGTCATCGCCAACAGACTGTCGTCATGCCTTAATGGTGATATTAAGTCTATGTCTATGTCTCGGATTATGCAATGCAGCTGACGGTGCTGACGGTGAAACTATGCAAAAATACGCAAATGAATCAGAGGCACCAAATTGGTCACAATTTCTCGAAGATTATGTCTTAAGGTGTGTGTGGGAGTGTACACTGAAAACATGGACTCTTTTCCAAAAATCAAGAGTTTTGGTCTTTTAATTTATTTTTCTTTACTTATATACATAAAGCTTAAAATCAAAAAGTTTTTTTCAACGAATTTATTAGACCAAAATT
>JBAMBK010001489.1:0-14948 GCA_037043435.1 Drosophila suboccidentalis
TGTAGCTATAATGGAAATCATACATTTTCCACTTTGATAAATCTAGAACACTGAAACCTAAATACATGGGTTTATTTAAAAGATTCCTTAATCTTTGCATTTGTAGTGCATAAAAATTATCATTTATTTTTGTTGAGCTGTGAAAGTTGGTTTTAGCAATTAAGGCTCTAGCACAGAGTCTTTTGCGACCTGTTGTAAATGTTTGTGGTGGATCCCACTCAGTAACTAATCTTAACATCAACCCTTTTCTCTACATTTTCCATGGTTTTACCATAGACTGCATTATTCAATAATTTAAAGAAATCTTTCTCAAACGAATTTTTCGCATTCGTTCTATGCATTGTATTCAAATCGATGTAAGTCTTAAGCCAAGCTTTTTGTTTGAAACATAATCCCCTATGAATTTTTTTCAACTGTAATCCATTACTCAAACATTGTTGTAATGTTCGGTAATGGATAACATAATTTCTTTTATTACCAAGGTCAGCAACTAGTTTTTCTACTTTTGCCGTCTTTGTTGGTAATTTGATACTCGGACAAAAAGGAAGATCATTATGATGATCATGAATATTGTATGGATAATCTAAGTCTACTTCTAAAATATATCCATACTCAGCATCAATAGGTATATTAGCAACATTGAGACGTTCTATGTCTGTAGAAGATAGCCACTTAAACCCATTATATGGTAGGGCTTGTGACATTGCCCAACCATATAAATTGTTTGCATCCAGATACATCAAAAATGTTTTTTCTTTGTTTGGGTCGAATGTTGATAAATATTTATTGTTTGCTTTGGTATATCTATGACAACATTGAACCAAACCACCACGAATACCAGATTGAATAAAACAATACATATCTATGTCTGTAAGTAACTCTAATTCAATTTTCGTTGACTTTAACATAGCCTCCCAAGATAAGCCTGGAGTTGTATAGAAATGGGCTGGGTCAAGGGAATAAATTTTTAAACAGATGGAGCGGAAATTTTCAAAAACATCAGTCAACAGTAAAACATCAGTTTTTAGATACAATTCTAAATAGTCTTTTAATGTTGAACATGAAAACTCAGACCAAACCTTAAGCGCATGTGTATAATCTTCTTCAGAACAATTAGTCTCTGTCAGATTGCTGTAAAATGCTTCTCTTGGAGGTAGAGAAGTTTCTTGCAATCTATTTTCAGAATCTAAATATTCATAGGGAAAAACACCCTTTTTACGCATCAGTCTGAACTCATTTTCAAGATTGAAATGTGATTTTATTGTTATTAATTGTTCATCAACTAAATTAGATGCAAGAGCATCTAGACTTGATGACATAAATCTAAATGTGTCTAGAAAACGAATTTCTAAACTATTCCCGTTTTCACACTCTATTATTTTTGATAATGATATATAATGTTCCTTATTAATTGGAATAACTTTGATTTCTCCAGGCACATGTGCAAGTTCTTTTACAAATAAATGAGAATCATATTTGGTGAAATTATGAAAGAAAACAGGTATAAAATTACTCGTTCTATATGCCAAATTACATTTTGAATGAGCAGCAGCTCTGAATTTTCCAGTAAAATGACAATGATCCCTTACCCTATCTGCTAATAGAACACTCCCACAAATATGACAATTAATAGCCTCTTGAAAATCAGTCTCATCTTCCGGACTCATAACAATGGGAACTACCTTGCTCAAATATTCATTATTTATTTGCTTGAGATTTTCTATAAGTGAATTGAGAAAGCTTAAACCTGAATTTTTACCAGTTTCTAAAACAAACTTATCTAATCTACTATCAAATGCACACTTTATGTAGTATGCATATGCTATTGGTATATGCTCATTAATATTAACTAATGTAGAACTTACTTCCATATTCTTCGGTTGAAGAATACATTCAAAATCAGCATACACTACAAACGGGACCTGTAGTTGGTGGTGGTGTTGTGCGAATTTTATCGTCGCTTCATTGGTAATGGGAAGTGTTGACACTTTCCCATTACACAACTCCTTATGTCTCAATGCAGCTCCCTCGCTGGACGAAAAGTTTAGACATACATTACAGAACCATTGCTTCCTCTTCGGATTTCCAATTTGTTTTGATATTAACCTACAAAAATTGTTCATACCAAGTAATTAGTATTTAATAACTCACTATTAAATGAAGTAAAAAATACTTACCGAGAGATATTTTTAATCCACATATAATGAGCATTTCCCCCATCTTCTAGGAATAACATATTCACATGTGTCTGTTGTTCAAATCCTGATTGGAATAGGGGTCCAATTATATCCCCACTCTCTTCATCATATCCGAAAACGTTGATGCTCACTTGTGGGTTATGCTTGATGAATATTTGAATATCCTTTATCTTTAGGGGGAATGACAACCCAGTAAAATCCAATGTCAAATCATTTGACACTTCAATTTTATCATCTGTGATCCTCACATTGTAGCTAGCACATCTTTGAGACTTTTTTACAATCATCAATGCCGAAAGTAATGTCCATTTAAAACAGTATTGGTCATTGTTCTGAACATTAATTATTGCTCCTTTGCTACTTAGTTTCTTTGGCAATGCTATGAATGAAGAACCACGTATGGGTTTATACTGGTTTACATGTCATTTCCAAACGCATTTATACCGAACAGAGCCCATCCACTATCCTTTTCCTGGAACTCTTCCATTTTAGCAATTATTTGCTTTGAGTGCTCTTCAAATAATTTATATAAATCACTACTTGCATATGTGATAACCATTCGGCTTTGAAATGATTTTATTTCACTCAATGTTTCATTTTCTTTCAAAAGTACGTATTCAGCGAAAAGTTCGAAATTAACTTTCACTGCTTCATAACTATCTAGCACATGTACCAAGTGAGGAATGAATGCATTTCCAGCTTCATTTAAGAATTCTTCAGGAATTCTAAGTTCCGGTCCATCATTCAAATACATATAATGAAGGATTCGTCCCTTGAATCCCTGTGAAATCTTTTTGATCCGCTTATCTACCGGCTCAATCGCATTCATCTTGTGTGCGTCGGTGCGAACATGATGACTCCATTGAGTACCCAATGGTAGGGTCCTCTTGCATGAGGGACAGTCAATTGTTCCTTGAGTATTCATTGTTGTTGTTGTTGACCTGTTGTTGTTGACCTGTTGCTGTTGATCTGCTATGATAGACTGTTTAAGCTGTTGTTGAGCTGTTGCTGAGCTGTTTTGAGCTTTGCTTAGCTGTTTTAGCTGTTGAATTGTTGATAATATGTCCTCGAGCTGTCCTTAAGATTTTCTGAAGTCGGTGTTGTTGGACAGTTCTTTACACTTTTCACTATACCTGCTTTGTTCAAACTGAAAAGTCTAAGCATTAGGCTCCCACATTTATACCTTCTGTTGTATACATTCTAAGGTGTATTTTTCTTAGACATATAAGCAGTGGGTGGAGTCTAATACCTGTTCAAACAATCAATGTATCTGTCACAACAGTCCACACATTCCAACCTTTTTCCTTCAAGATCACTCTATTAGAGAACCCTTTTTTTATGATCATTCAATAAAATTTTATGACCTTTTACCCTTACTTTACGACTATCAATATATTATGCACATTTTTAGGTCTTTGACCCCTTTTTATTACGATCATGTTTATCTCACCCACCCCTTTTGACCCTTTTTTTACGATCATTTTTATCTCACCCACCCCTTTTGACCCTTTGCTTACGATCTTTTTATGCATTTTTTATGAGTTTGACCCTTTTTTTACGATCATTTTTATCTCCCCCACCCCTTTTGACCCTTTTTTTACGATCTTTTTATGCATTTTTTATGAGTTTGACCCTTTTTACGATCAATCAATAAAATTTTACGACTTTTTAATGACTTTTTAATGGCTTTTTAATGACTTTTTGACATTTTTAATGACTTTTTATGACTTTGACCCTTTTTTTACGATCAATTAAATCTCCCCCACCCACCCCCACCCCCAATTTGGCCTGGAAGCCGCATTTTTATACTACTTGTTTGCATTGTAAGGTATGAGATGTTTTGGTATGTGAGTATAAGTTTGACATAAATAAAATGAATCAATATTTTTGTGACGTCCCATACAGAAAAACGATCGAATATTATCTTGTTTTTCACATGCAACATCATCGAAAATCATAATGGAATTATTTTTAGCTTCGTTGGGTGGTAAAACTGATTCATTCTGTGAGAATGTATGATAACCCATACCTTTAATTGGTTTGATTAGCTTTTCCAAGTACTCATATTTGGGTTGGTATAGACTCTTTGAAAACACATAAATATTTTCAAATTTCAACCCATTTGGACTCTCAATTAGACTGAACATTAGATTGGTCTTACCACAGTTCGATGGACCGACAATCAGCGCTCTTATTGTGTTGGGTAAGAGAGTGCTGTGACGTGGAGGTAGTTTTTTCACATCAACACCACCACCGTCAATGTTTCTAACAAAGATATTTTGTTTTTGCTTTATTAAACGCATCCTTCATTACAATGTGTTCATTCAATGAGAAACAATTGATGAATAAACAACCATAAAATGGGTAAACGTTTTTATAATCATGTCAGTCATTATTTAAACCGTAACCAGGGCAGTGGTCTTGTCAACAAATTAATTAATGTGTTGCCAGTTGAAGCACACCTTCCTGGTTATAATTTCTGTGGTCCTGGTACAAATCTAGAAAAACGTTTGAAGCGGGGTGATCGTGGAATAAATCCGTTGGACGAAGCCTGTAGGGTACATGATATTGCATACGATCAACACAAGGACTTGAGTGAACGTCATAAGGCAGATACGGTATTGGTCAATAGAGCTTGGGAACGTGTAAAGGCGAGAGACAGCAGTTTTGGTGAAAAGGCATCGGCATATCTTGTAACCAATATCATGAAGTCAAAGAAAAAATTCGGGATGGGAATGAAGAAGAAGAAGGGGGTCAAGAGATGTGTGAAAAAAAAGAAGATGAAGAGTTGGTCATCTGTTGTTAACGATGCTAATCGTACATTGAAAAGTCAAAAACCATTAGATATTCTGAGTGCAATTAAGATTGCACGCAAAGCAGTACATAAATCAATTGGTTGTAAGAAAAATGTTAGAGTACCTCGTGTAATTAATGTACCCAAAGTTGGAGGCTTTTTACCGCTAGTACCCATTCTGACTGCACTAAGTGCATTAGGTAGTCTAGCCTCAGGTAGCGCATCCATTGCAAAGGCGATTAACAATGCAAAGACAGCAAAACAACAGCTGGATGAGAGTAAGCGTCACAACAAACAAATAGAGAGCGTTGCCATGGGAGATGGTATGTATCTGAAACCCTATCGGAAAGGTTACGGATTATACCTCAATCCCTTTAAAAAGGGTCATGGAGTAAAGAAACAAAAAAACTAATTAGCGGGCTACCCAAAAGAGCATTAACAAATTTAGACATTGAAAATTTTGCTCGTAAACACATTAAACATTTTCGAGGTGTATTTATGAGAGACTCACTCCCAGAATCACCATTTTATTACGAATGATCCGATTAAATATTAATTCTGTGGGAGTGCAACCTGTCGTGCAGTGAGGCGTTACATTATACATAAGCAATTTTCAAACGTTCTCCGAAAGACCTATTCATGTTTTTAACCTCTTCGTTAGCTTGTGGCCAGTATGTATACCGTTGTCAGTTCTTAAATATCCCGGAATGCCTTGTCTGCAAAGAACATTTAAGGATTAAAGCTCTGTATTTTCTTCTGAACATCTGGCCACCATGGACAAAGCAATAACACTGCAGATCCTGGAATTGTTAACTGGTAGTTAGCCAGAGAAAAAAAAAATCAAACCATGGACGAAGCAATAACACTGCAGATCCTGGATTTGATATGTGGCAGTTAGCCAACCAAGATCTGGCATGGCCAGGGGCTGGGCACCGTAGGTGTAAGCCGAGATAAATAAAGCTGGCATAGCCAGGGGCTGGGCACCGTAGGTGTAAGCCGAGATAAATAAAGCTGGCATGGCCAGGGGCTGGGCACCGTAGGTGTAAGCCGAGATAAATTAAGCTGGCATGGCCAGGGGCAAAAAATAAAAAAAAAATGAATGTTTATTGATTTATTTTTATTACAGAGACGAGAAAATGCCAGAGTTAAAACCATTTCTATTCAAGTCAATAGAGAAATCGCTGTGGAGATCAGAATGGGAAGACTGGTACAGATCGTTCACCATATATGCAGATGCTGAGGAGATAACCTCGCCCGTGAAAAAGAGGAACAAACTTCTACATCTGGGTGGGACACAGCTACAAGCTGTAGCATATAGTTTGCCGGGCGCCATTGCTACTCTAAACGAAAAGAAAGATGACGAAGAAATATACAAGGTACTGGTAGACAAGCTTCAAGATAATTTTTCACCTCCGCTGAACTCTGCATACGAGAGATATGTTTACCGGACCATGTCACCTGTGCAAGGAGAGAAATTTGCAGAATTCTTGCTTCGCCTAAGGCAACAATTAGGCAAATGTAGTTTTGGGAGGTCTGAAAAAGAAATTCTTGACATTTGCCTCAAGGATAAATTAGATTGATACATGGGCTACACAGGATTTAAAGAAAAAGCTTCTAGAAGCCGAGCGCTCTCTTGTCGAGGTAATTAAAGCTTGTGTTATTGAAGAACAAGTAAACAATCAATCCAAGGCGATGATGCCCCAGTTGGATGCGAAACCCCCATAGCATCCAAACGATAGGAGCTACAGATATGTTCTATATGTCGTTGAAAGGTGTTTCGAAGGGCTTTTAGGCATACCTTCAAAGTTTTTTTTTAGTAAAAAGGTAAACAGCTACAGGTGAAATAAGATATTTTTCCACATTTTGACAATTTAAGAAAAATCTACACATCAAATCACTTTTAAATATATTATATGTTGTAGACAATTCCATTCCGCGTTTTTTGACATATAACACATATCTGTCAAAATTCGTTTGGGCGTGAAATTACCTATCTACTGAATATACCTTTTACCCTTACACTACTGCATGTGCATGTGCAGTATGTACACTGCTTGGAGCGTAATAATAATATATAATAAATTATCACACATAAAAAATATAATATATTTCGTCACAAAATTGGATATCAGAAATTTTGCGGCATGAAAATGTTTTCGTCACTAGTATATATTTAGCTGGTAAGGAGAATATCACGGATTCAGTATAAAGGCTATGTAGGACTAATGTCTCCTCATTTGATTGGAGCGGACATCTACCCCAACGGCATTAACCATAATGGAACTTATGAACAAAAGTTAATGAGGACATCATTAACGCGATAATCGGGCTGAGTTGTTCATGGGCCACGCAGACGGATACGTCAATAGCACAGCTTCGATATATTTAGATCCGATGAAGTAAAGTCGAAGTTATAACGTCTTCTTGGGATTTAGTTGTGTTTTATGACATGGACACATATTTTGCAATGCTAGAAAAGGGTACAAATTTACTACAAAAAATGAGAAGTGTAGTAACAAACTTCATGATTTTGAAGATCAATGTAATTTGGTTCTTAATAACATACAACGACAAATAGATGACTTGGAAGAAAAGAACAAATTATTTATGTTAAGTAGTATGAGTAGGCGGGTAGAGTCGGAGTAGCATGTGCAGTTCGAAATGCCGATATCCGAACACACATAATATCTATACATTCTAAAAGGTGTCGTTGTGCGAGCAACATCAATTGTTTACTATTCAAATAAACATAGCAGCTTACATTTAAAGGCTCGGCCGTGTTAATAAAAAACAAAAATTTTAAAATAAAAATTAAAAAAAACCTGAAAGTACAAAGTTGTTAAAATTCTGAAAAGTTGTGATATCTGGTTCCGGAAAAATGGTGTGTGTAAAGTAGAAGTTGGTCACAAGCTGTTGAAAAAGCAGAGACAAATAACCACCAGGTAACTCCTTTAATAAATGTTCAAATAATATTTTGTTCTGTGACATACAAAAACATAGCAACCCAAGTCAAATACACATTGTAATGTATTTTTTATTTACGTAATTTTCTCATTCATTCTCAGTTGTGTAAGTGAAAAAGTCGTGTGCAACGAAAATATAAATTAATACTAAAAACAGAAAAAAAGTTATTTTATTCATAATCTAAGATTTGGATTATTAGATTAACGTGACGGCGAATAATAAAACTTATTAGCGGAACAAATAGAATCTGAATCAGAGATAATAACGTATACGAAGAAAGTGTTGTTGGAGCTTTTGGAGAGCAACGGGGTACAGCTGGGAGAGGATGTTGTAAGACTTATTTTTATACCGCGGTAGAAACACGTCCGATTTGTTTGAAGTATCTTTATTCAATTAATATATGAAGGTCTTTTGAACACTATCAAGTAGCCTAATAGAGTTTGGAGTGTCTGTCAGCTCAATGCAGTTACTGTCATAATGCAAGACTGACGGTATTGCTTTTCCCCGAATGCTTCGCGAAAATAGTTTCGGACTATCGTCTGAGATGCTTCTTCCAACCCAGTTGGTTCTTCAACAGTTGGCGGCTCTTCATCCGCGACAGCAAGTTCTTCTTCAAACCCAGCTGGTTCTTCATCCACGACAGTTGGCGGCTCTTTATCCACGACAGCAAGTTCTTCTTCAAACCCAGCTGGTTCTTCATCCACGACAGTTGGCGGACTCTTCATCCACGACATCAAGTTCTTCAAACCCAGCTGGTTCTTCATTCACGACAGTTGGCGGACTCATCATCCGCGACAGCAAGTTCTTCATCAAACCCAGCTGGTTCTTCATCCACGACAGTTTGTGAAGGTGCAGGAGAAATCATTTTTTTTTTATAATAATTATTCCCACGATGGAATACTTTTAATTTATCGAAAAAACTAAAAGTAGTTCTTTTGCACCATGAGCATAGCGCCGCTACCTTGTTCCGCTCAGCTCACGAGGAATCGATAGTTTTCACGTCGAAAACAATCGAAGATCGTCCACCGCTGAGCGGCCATAATGGAAATGACATACGACGAAAAGCAAAGCGAAAATTTTAAGCGCGTGAAGAAAAAATAAAATTTATAATTGGATAGTGACAAATTTATAATTGGAAAGTGACAATACAAACAACGAAAGCTGTGCAGTGCCACTAGTGGACAACTCCACCATTTTTAACCAGCCATGCATCTACTATTAAGTCAAGTGAGTGCGTCAGAGATCGTCTCTAACCTCATTTGACAAACGTGTTGGTTTTTTTCTCACAGGCGAAATTTCTGGTTGTCTCCATCTTTTGTGTGCGGTGAACGATCACGGAGAGCAGTGTGCTCCGTAGGATTTCCAAACACCTGAACAGGAACTCATCGTAAGGAAACGTGCGGGTGCTGCCAACGCATACACTTGGGTATAGCGGCGGCAGTGTCCCGCAGTCCACGATTGCCTTTACGTTTCGTTGCCAGTCAAGGAGCTGCGCAGGGCCATTGAGAGTCTGCTCAGCACGCTCAATTCGTATTGGAGATTCTGCCGCATTTATTCCGCATCATTAAACCCGCACTGGTCGTGCGTTTGAAAATCTACTTGGAAATTTACATTTTGATACACATTCTCACACACACACATTGTCAATCATACACACACACACACATTGTCACACATTCACAAGTTACTTTTAAGCGCGCCGGTCGTGTTTGGTTGTGGCTCCTGTGTACTTGAGCATTTTCACACAGTTTCCGTCCGCGTTCTTCCTGAAAGACTATCAGAAGGGTCAACTGGAACGCTGTCGAGGATTGTCGGTGCACACCTGAGTCTTTGGCGCACTTGGAAAGTGCTGTGGCCAATTTGGGCTTCGAAAGTCGGCATTTGAAGGTCTTCAGGTTGTAGACGGGGGAGGGGTTGCCTGCGAGCCAGCTGCAGCTTTCTCTTTTCCACTTCCTGGCTTTAACATTGTCTAATTTCTCTGCTTTCACTCACACTTCGTCGCCAATTTTGCGTATCACGCTGCCAGTATTGGAAAATACCACCTGCCTACCAGCTGATCTACTCAGCCTACAGGACTGCATGCTAGTCATCGGAAGTCTCATATCAGCGAGCTTTTGGTGACAAGCGATACAAGCTTTCGCGCCAAGCGATTTATTCAAATTTTAAGCTTGGTTTGGCAACTTACATATAAGTGCTAAATCATAACTTAAATTTGAGCACGCATCATCTGGAACCGAAACCTGAACTCAACGGATCAGACGAAATAATTTTGGCGCCAAAAGAAGCATTCATTTAAATTGAAATTTGAAATTTTAAACTTAAACTTCAACTTGAGTTTTAAATTATCAATTTTTAATTTTTAAAAAACGCAGGACACTGTCTAGCCAGACAAACACTGCTCTGGCGGTGCCCATTCTGGCCGCCAGAGCAGCTGGCAATGCAGATGGAAAAGATGAACAAAGCGATGAGCAGGCGTTTGCCACTTCGAAAAAAATCACCAGAACACCGCCATCATGCGCAGATGCGCCGTCATCTGCGCCGCCGAGGATCGCCGAGGGAGTCTTCCTTTTTAATGCTGCTGGCAGCAAAGATGAGACCCCGAAAAGAGGCAGAGGAATTGAGAGCCCAAGAAATAAAAATAGAAAAACGCCGCCCAAGAAGTCCAAGACGGTCACGTCATCATCACCATCAACTAGCGAGCTTATGATGGAGCTTGGAGGCATCCTCGGAGAAATTATCTATATGGTTGAGGATAAGAAGCCTGCTGTCCGCCACATAAATGTGGACATGAAGAATATGCTGAAACGGATGAAGCAAATTCAGCAAAAAGTTAGTGATCATCTGGAGAGGGACCCCAAGGATGCACAGCACACCAAAGGATGCCCCAAATGTGATTCTGTACAGCCCCAGAAGACAAGATGCGTCTCTCCTGCGGCGAAAACTTCAGAAAAACTGGCTACCAAATCTCCAAAGGCTCGGAATACAGAACAAGCAGCACCCAGCCCACCTCGCAAACAGGATAATGGAAGCCTTGCCTCCGGTAATTCGAACGACGCGCAACGCTTATCCAAAACAGAAAGCCCCAAATGGCAAAAAGTTGGCCAACGCACAAAACAGGCCAAGAAACATAACTACAGACCCGATGCAGTAATGATTCGGTGCAAAGAAAAGGATTCGTATGCACAGGTCCTCAAAGTTGTACATAGCGGAGCAGCAATCCAGGAATTCAAGGATAAAGTCTCTGGAATACGGCGCACAGCAGCAGGTGAGATTCTTCTGCGGATGACCAAGGCCTCAGACGAATCTACAGGGAAGCTGCAAAAAGCTATTCAAGAGGCAATCGGCAAACAGGCAGAGGTCAAAGCCATCGCAGATAAGGTCACACTTGAAATCCGCGACATAGCTGAGTGGACAACAAGTGAGGAGGTTCTCGAAGCCGTATTTAAAGCCATCGATAGCGATCTTAGTTCTGAGGCTGCGCCTAAGCTTCGCCCGGCTTACCAAGGCACGCAAACGGCCACTCTGATTCTGCCCAGGGATATTGCAGATCAGATACTCAAACTTGGGAAAATGAGAATTGGATGGGCAGTCTGCCGGCTGCGTGCTAAGGTGGAACCACGGAGATGTTTTAAATGTCTCAACTTCGGCCATATTGCATCCAGATGCAGAAGCAAGTTCGACGCAACTAAGCTCTGCTTCAACTGTGGAAGGAGAGAACCACACTGCAAAGGATTGCAGCTCCATAGCTGCCTGTATAATCTGCCAAAGATACGGTGAGAAAAACACGGCACACGGCACCTTAAGTAAGCTGTGCCCGCGTTATCTTGCGGCTATCAACAATCGCACAAATTAAGTTTCTTCAACTTAATATTAACCACTGCCGTGCAGCCCAGGACCTACTGGCAAAAATAGTCGAGGAGAGGAGCATCGATGTCGCTATCCTGAGCGATACTTATACAGCAAAGCAAGATGGCGTTTGGCATCAGAGCCACGACGGTGGAGCAGCTATCTGGAGCTGTGGCCAGCACCCAATCCAGCTCACCCACAGGCTGCAACACCGATGGTTTGTAAGAGCCAAAGCAAAAGACGTTTTCATCTACAGCTGCTACTTGCCTCCAAGAGTACAAATAGAGGAGTTCAAAGCTGCTCTTGATGATATTGTAGAAGACGCACTGGGCAAATCTCCCGTCCTAATCGCTGGCGATTTTAATGCGTGGTGCACAGATTGGGGCAGCAAAAGAAACAATCAACGAGGGCTTATTCTTGCGGACACGCTTGCGCATCTAAATGTTTGTTTGCTTAATAACGGAGCACAATGCACATACAGCATGGCGGGCCGCGAATCAATCATTGACCTAACCTTTGCCAGCCCTGAACTTGCCCGGGATGCCGCTTGGCAGGTCTCTGACATCTACACGCACAGCGACCATAACGCTGTACTAACGGAGATACGTGCAGGAACAGCCACGAGGAGAATGCAGCCAGCCCGTCATGTGGGCTACAAAGTCAGTACATTGAATAGAGCAATACTTCTCTCCAATGCGCAGACCATTTCGGCAACGGGGGATGCAAACAGCTGCGCACAAAGAATTGCTGACTGTATCAAGACGGCATGCGAAGCGTCAATGGCGAAACGGTATAGTGGAGGAAGCAGGCGAAATCCGGTTCCGTGGTGGAATGGAGAGATTTCTAAAGCTCGCGCTGAATGTTGTGCTGCTAAGCGAAGACTCCAGAGATCAAGAGGCAGATCGTCTTTCGAATCCAACCTAATGGAGTTCAGGACCAAGCGCAAAATACTGCGAAACGCGATCACAGAGAGCAAGAAACGTTGCTTCCAGCAACTTTGTGACGCAGCTGATGCTGAGCCTTTTGGTGCAGCTTACAAAATGGTTATGGGCAAACTTAACAAACAACCAATGCCTACTTGCGAGTCAACACTGTATACCATCGTACAGCACCTGTTCCCCCAACAACCTCCACTGTGTGCCTTAGTCCACCTACCAGGCACCACTAATACCATAGTCCAAACCACAGCGAGCGAGGTATTGGACATAGCAGCAAACATCAAGCCAGGAAAGGCCCCAGGTCCTGATGGAATCCCAAATTCAGTCCTAAAGACAATCATTGCCGCACATCCCAATGTCTTTGTAGACATGTTCAACAGGTGCCTAATGGATCGAACGATACCCAACAGGTGGAAGAAACAAAAACTTGTGCTTATACCCAAGCCTGGCAAGAAACCTGAGGACCCTTCCTCATACCGGCCACTTTGTATGCTGGATACCACGGGCAAGATCATGGAGAAGCTAATATGCAATCGTCTGGAGAGCGAAATAGAAAACCGCTGTGGCCTCTCTGACCATCAGTATGGCTTTCGCAAGCATCGAAGCACGACGGATGCCATCGGCGAGCTTGTAGGCATAGCAAGCCGCGCTATCGAAGGAACACGAGCGCAAAAGCAATATTGCCTGGTCTGCACACTGGATGTGAGAAATGCTTTCAATTCTGCCAAATGGGACATCATCTTGCATGCGCTATGTAGTTTGGGAGTCTCGGCATACCTCATACAGCTGATCCGAAGCTACTTCGAGAATCGCATTCTATTGTATGATACAGAAAATGGCGAAAAACAATACCAAATATCTGGAGGAGTCCCACAAGGATCTGTTCTTGGCCCATTGCTTTGGAATATAATGTATGATGGAGTATTGCGCATTAACCTGCCAGAGGGATGCACACTTATTGGTTTCGCTGATGACATCGCGTTGATCACGGTTAAAAATCTGCTAGCCGATGCAACCGACAGCTGTAGCGCCGCCGTTGATGACATCATCAATTGGCTAACAAATCATGGCCTCTGCCTCGCTGAACAAAAAACTGAGGCCGTATTAATAAGCAGCAGGAAAAAGCCGCAGAATCCAGCTATCCGCATAGGGGCAACGACGATTGTGACCAAACCAGCTATCAAATATCTGGGTCTAATGATAGATCACAGACTTAAATTCAAGGACCACCTGCAGTTCGCCAGCATTAAAGCAGCCCACGCTACAAATGCCATAAGCAGGATAATGGCAAATACCAGAGGACCCAGACAGCAAAGCAGGAAGCTCATAGCAGGAGTAGTCACCTCAATTCTGCTGTATGGATCCAAAATCTGGGCTCCAGCGATGAGCGTACCTACGTACAGCCGGGACTGCAAGGCCGTGTACAGGCGATGTGCTCTGAGAGTAGCTTGTGCTTTTCGCACTGTTTCAGAAGTGGCAGCTCTGGTCGTAGCTGGGATGATCCCCCTGGATCTTTTGGCAGCGGAGCGAAGCAGCGGCATATCGGTAACCAGAGTGCAACGGGAAAGCACAATACTGCAGTGGCAAACAAGATGGCTAAACTCGGTCAATGGTAGCTGGACACGACGCCTCATAAAGGACATTCGTCCTTGGATACAACGTCGCCATGGCCACGTTGATTTTTACATCTGCCAGCTGTTGACAGGGCATGGCTGCTTTAGAGCGTATCTCTACCGCTTTAAGCATGCTGACAGCCCGTATTGCGCCCACTGTCGAGGCGATGTTGTAGAAGACGCTGAGCATGCGTTTTTCGAGTGTCCTCTTTTCGACTCATCACGCAGAAGGATGAGGCTAGACGGCCACCAATTGTCAGCGGACAACATAGTTGACCATATGTTGCGAAAGGAGGAAAACTGGAATGCCGTAGGACGAATGGCAGCAGCTATAATGAAGGAGTTGCGCCGCCGAGAGAGGAGCAGGATCGCCGACTAGATCCAGAAGCTTATCATGGCTAAAACCGCCCCGTGAAGTAGAACTTCATAGCCCAATCCCGCGGGAGCGGACAAAGCCTCTTCTCAACTTATTTTTTTTTCAACTTGTTAATTTCTTGTTATATGATTTTCGACTGATCGTTCCTATTGCAGCTATATGATATAGTAGTCCAATTTCAGCAGAATGTGGTCAGGATGTCAAGGATAAGCATATCCT
>JBAMBK010001490.1:0-12732 GCA_037043435.1 Drosophila suboccidentalis
CGTCCTCCAGGACACCCTCTCCGCAAAGATCACAGTATGGATAGAGTGCGTGCTTGAAGCGAAACAGGTAGGCCTTAAAGCAGCCATGCCCAGTGAATAATTGCGTCAGGTAGAAATCTACCTGCCCATGTCGACGCTCTAGCCATGGTTAAAGCTGGGGTATGAGACGGTACGTCCATCGGCCGTTGTTTGACTGATCCCACTTGCGTTGCCATTTTGTTATGGTCTCTTCTCGCAGACTTCGATTTACGATCGCGCCGCTCTGTCTCTCCGTTGCAAGTAGGCCGAGCGGGATCATGCCTGCGACGACCAGGACAGCATCTTCTGACACCGTGCGAAAACTGGAAGCGACGCGTAAGGCGCACCGCCTATACCTCGGCTATATGAGGGTGTGTCCATTGCCGCAGCCCACACTGCGCAGCCGTACAGTATGATTGAGTTTACCACGCCGACAATGAGCCTCCTGCTCCGTTGCTTTGGACCTCTGCAATTAGCCATTATACGACTAATGGCTGAAGTGGTCTTGGCTGCCTTGCAGCTGATGTAAGAGAGATGCTCCTTAAAAGACAACCTGTGATCTATCATCACGCCTAGATACTTAATGGCTGGCTTGGAAGATATCACGCTAGATCCAATCCGTAGTGTTGCCCTCTCCACTTTCTTCCTGCTGCTGATCAACACGGCTTCTGACTTTTGCTCAGCCAACTGCAACCCATTTCGCGTCAGCCACTCGATGACCATGTCGGCTGCTGAGCTACACTTTGCTGAGGTCTCCTCCAACTTCTTGCCCACCGTTACGAGAGCGATGTCATCTGCAAAGCCAATGATTTTACTTCCTTCTGGGAGATTTAGTCGTAATACTCCGTCGTACATGACGTTCCAGAGGAGTGGCCCGAGCACTGAGCCCTGTGGTACTCCTCCGGTGACGGTGTACTGCCGCTGGCCTTCCTCAGTCTCGTAAAGTAGGATTCTATCCCGAAAATAGTCAGCAATCAGTTTGACTAGGTACGCCGATATTCCTTTGCTGGTTAGTGCCTCAAGGATGTGAGTCCAGTTTGCAGAGTTGAACGCATTTTTGACATCGAGTGTGCAGACGAGGCAGTAATGCTTGGTGCCTCCGGCCCACCTCCTGCCCTGGATTGCGCCTCGGGCTATATCGATCACTGCACTGATGGCATCCGTCGTACGATGTTTGCGGAAACCAAATTGCTGATCCGAAAGGCCGTTTACCTCGGCAAGCTCGTTCTCCAGCCTATTGCACAGGATCCTCTCGAAGATCTTGCCAATTGTGTCCAACATGCACAGTGGACGGTAAGAGGATGGATCATCAAGTTCTTTTCCTGGCTTTGGGATGAGAACTAGCCTCTGGACTTTCCATTTTCGGGGCACCACGCCTTCTTTTATGCACTGGCTAAACAGGCTAGCGAACACTTCGGGATGCGCCGCGACGATGGTCTTTATGACGCTGTTGGGGATGCCGTCAGGTCCAGGTGCCTTCCCTGCTTTCACATTGGCAGTTATGCTCAAAACCTCAGCGGTGTCTGTTAGGACAGTAGTATTGTTTAGGACAGCAGTATTGTTTCGCAGGTGCAGGGATGCGGGGTACTCTACATGGGGCTGGCGAGGAAAGAGAGCGTGGACTATTTGCCCGAGCTGTCGTGGACAGGTGGGCATCGGCTGTCTACACAGCTTCTTCATCACGAGTTTGTATGCTGCACCAAAGGGTTCCAGATCAGCAGCATCGCACAGTTCCTGGAAATGTCTGGCCTTACTCGCCTTAATTGCATCTTTGAGCTCTTTTCTTTTCCTTTTAAACTGGCTGGCGTATAGGTCGTACATCGGTGAGGATCTCGCTCTTTGGCACCTGCGCCTTGCCGCGTGGCATTCCCTTCTGGCCTTGGCTATATCCGCGTTCCACCATACAACTGGGCGATGATGATTTCCTCCTCTGCGTGCCGTAGTCATGGAAACGTTGCATGCTTCGATAATGGTGCCTGCAATTGCCTCAGCTGAACCATTAGCGTCTCCACGTACACAGAGGCCGTCGACCATGCGAAGAAGGCAGTCCCTGTCCAAGGAGTCCGTCTTAAAGCTCACGTGCTGGATTACACCTGCCGGTCGGTCGCTCGTCGTTGTTACCGTTGTTAACACAGCCAGGTGGTCACTGTGTGTGTACAGGTCGGATACGCACCATTTGGAGCAGCGGGCAAGCAACGGGCTCGCGAAGGTCAAATCGATGATCGACTCACGACCAGCCTTGCTATAGGTGCTCTTAGTTCCGGTGTTTAACAGGCATACTTGGAGTGACGCAAATGTGTCCAGCAAGATTGCTCCCCGTGGCGTGGTTGACTTGCTGCCCCACTCGGTGGCCCATGCGTTGAAATCGCCAGCAATTAGCACAGGTGATCTGCTACGTGCGTCTTCAATTATTCTGCCAGGAGAACGCTTGGCGCAATGTAGCAGCTGTATACGTAGGTGTTACCGCATTTGGCTCTAACGTAACCATTTCGAGAGAGGCGTTGGGTGAGCTGGCATGGTGGTTGCCCGCAGCTCCATATTGCTGCTTTGCCAACCGTGCTCTGGTGCCATTGTCCCTCATGTTTCCCCACATATGGCTCGCTGAGTATAGCGACGTCAATGCTCTCCTCCCGTACCGTCTGCGAGAGCAGGTCCTGGGACGCTCTGCAATGGTTGAGGTTAAGTTGTAAGAACTTAACCATTTCACTATGGTTTTTTTTCCATTTTTTTTGGCATAAACTCTAATTTTAAACCTATTGAATTGAAATTTGGTTTGAATACATTTTTTATGCTCCCAAAATGACCTACCAAGTTTCATTTAATTTGGGGCACTATTTCATATAGCTGCCATATAGTCAATCTGACCGATTTGACCCAACTATTTTGTTTATAAAGCTATTGATTTGAAATTTAGTTTGTATACAATTCTTATGTTTTTCAGCTGACCTACCAAGTTTCATATGATTTGGGGCACTATTTCATATAGCTGCCATATAGTCAATCCGACCGATTTGCCTCAACTATTTTGTTTATAAAGCTATTGATTTGAAATTTGGTTTGTATACATTTCTTATGTTTCTAAGATGACCTACCAAGTTTCATATGATTTGGGGCACTATTTCATATAGCTGACATATAACCGATCTGGCCGACACGCAACTAAGATTATGACGTTCCATTAAACATTTTTTTTTTTAATTTTCTATTATTTTTGATGAACAAAAATAATAATTATACAATTTTTATTTCAGTATTCATCTATTCCTATTGTTATCTAGTGATTAGTCCTTTATTCTGAAAGTAAAGAAAGTGAAGATTTTATGAGTATGCTTTTGGCAAGCCATTTTGCTTTCCCCTGAAACTTTCCAGAGTTGAATTACACTTCGGCAAGTGGTTATTTATATAATTGACGATGTCTTAATTTTTTTTATTTATTGACTTAATGATCTCGTTATTTAAATGTTTTTGTGCGATACTTTCCAATATGTGCTGTTGTACGGCGTCTCCTGAGCCATTGTTGTTGCTCCAAATGTCAACCAGCTCAGCACGATTTAACACATATTGTACCAGAAAAATTGGATTTTTTCGAAAACGTGTGGATTCGGACAAAAAGGATTAGTTTCCTATTAATCTGCACACTTTGGTTAATAGTTTCTCATTTACAACTTTTTGCAACGCTTTGCCATGCAAAAGTACTGATCCACGAAACACAACTACACTTGTTAAGCTCGTTCTAAAAATACACATAAACAAACCACGGTACAATTTGACAAAAACACATAACAATGACAAAAACATAGGTAAACTATAGTTTTACATACCTGGACAATCATTTTCCACATTAATTCTTTTCACTTTTGTGTAAGCTTTCGCCATAACAAACGATCAAAGTCGCAAAATTTTTCCCGCCAATTTCATACAAAACGGGTGGTACATAATCAGTTGACTTTAACAGCGCGCAAGCAGAACAGTATTGCTCCACAAGTTAAAGTTAAATAATTTTTTATCTGACTAGGGTGTTTAACAATTAAAAATCACCAAATTTTTAAAATACTAAACAAAAAATAAAATTGACTTTATGCCAAAAAAAACGGAAAAAAAACCATAGTGCATCTGTCAGGGCTTTGAGTGCCTTCCTGAATTCCGGGCAAGCTCTGCTCAGAGCCGAGTGCGCGGATTGCGTCGGAATAGCACCCTGTCTGATGCAGAGGAGGCATTTTGGCGGGTTTCTACACTGGCTGGAGGTGTGTCCTGTGTCCGCGCATTTGATGCAGGTTTCCTTGGATACTGCATGCTGACTTCTGCACCTAGAGGATGTGTGTCCGAAGCCCATAGGCCTTCCTCATATGAGGAGTTGCTCTTGCTGGTATGTCGCTCTCTAGAGACGCGAAGAGAGCAGTCAAAACCTCCTCCGCTGTTGTTGTCTCATCAATGTCGAGTACTTCCACATCAACGGTCTCCTGCATGGCCTTCACTTCCGCTTTTCCTGAGAACACTGCTGAAAATGCTGTGTGCAGTTGTTCGGTTGCTGGATCAGAGTTCCGATGCAATCTCAGGATTAGCTCTCCAGATGCTGACTTCCTGATGGTCTTCACGCTATCTTTTAGGCTCTGCAGGTTAGGCGCTGCCTTTACCGTTTTAAGTACCTCAGAGTAAGGAGTTGCCTCTGAGCACTTAACGATGATCGCGTCTGGTTTCTCTTAACTTCGGTCCACTTCTGCCTTGCCCGGTTTCCAGGTGCGCCGACTTCTTCAGCAGGCAGCGTCAGGGGCTGGGACAGGTTCTGCTGCCTTGGCTTTTGACTGGGCGCTGCGGTTCCATCTCCAGTTTTCCTCTTAGGTTGGGGCTTAGGCCGGCTCGGAGTTTGACGATTTGGGACCGGATTTCGTTCTCTTCGCCACGCTGAGGTCTGCACTGCGATTTCCCTGCCTGGTACCTGCAGTGGCAGCTTCGGAGCCTGGTTCGATCTTTCCGGCGGAGTCGTTTGCTGGCACTTTTCAGCCTGGTTGCGGACAGTGATGGCATTGGTTGCGAGCAGATAGTTGTGATTGAACAACTAGTTGCAGCTCCTTCATCCTTGCAAGCATGTTCTTCATCGCTTGATTAATGCTTCTCACTTTATTCTCATTAATCCTGAAGAGCACATCGTCCAGTAGCGCGCCGATTTCCTCTATCTCCGTGATAGGTGCTTTTTCCCTAGGCTTCTTGAGTGGCTGGGTCTGGTTTGTGGGACTCCTAACGCTCCTTGTCCGCTTCGGTGTTGTATCTTCTTCGCTTGCCGTTTTAGCATTGAAGGTGAAGATCTTCGGCTGCATGATGGGCGGGGCAGACGATGGTGCGTTATCCACCGAAGGAGTCGTATGTTGGATCCTAGAGACCTTCCGGAAGGCTGCCAGCTCATCTTCCATTGTTGTTGTTGCTGGGGCTGCTATTGGTTCACTTGTCGCGATATCTGGTACACCAGCCAAGTGGGCCACTGGTGTAGCAGAGGTGGGGGGAATGTTTGTTAGGGCCTCCAGAATCCGTGCCCTAGCCGTGTCCGAAGACGCGGGTGGATTTCCACAATGGTGGGTGCCACCTGGAGTAATAATGTTTTGACTAGACATTCCTTGTGGTTGTTGTTGGTGCATTTTATCTACTGCCAGGATAAATACTGCCGGCTGATTCAGCGCAGACGCAGACCACGGAGCCGCTCAATGTGAGTTCAGACGCTCCGTGGGTTTTAGTTTTTAGATTTTGTGGATTCCCCTCCGAGGGTTAAGTCTGGAGAGTTTATTCCATTTTCTGCTGCATTGCAGCTGAGTTGTTGCTGTGATGCAGCTGAATTGCAGCTGTGTAGCTGCTATGTTGCTGCTGTGTAGCTGCTATGTTGCTGCTGTGTAGCTGCTATGTTGCTGCTGTGTCGCTGCTGCGTTGCTACTGAGATGCTGCTGAGTTGCTGCTGGGTTGCGGCTATGTTGCTGAAGAGTTGCAGCTGTGTTGTATCTGAGTTTCTGCTGTGTTGTAGCTGTGTATCTGCTGTGTTGTAGCTGCGTATATACTATGTTGCTGCTGAGCCGCAACAGCGTCGGTGCTGTGTTGCTGATTCAGTGCATTCGATGCTGGAGCAGTGCTGATGTTGTTGCGGTGCATATGTGGAGGGTCCCACGTTGGCCACAAGATTTCTCTCGGCGGGATGGGGGTTATGCCGCCCCTGCTCGGTCGCCAGTGCCCCGCTTTTTGACACACCGCCGAGGCGGCAGGGGATGGCTCGGTCAATTTCTTGACGCTTTATGTCCGTTGAAAGTCCAACTTTATGCACTTATGACTGCTAGGGTCCAGATCCATATCCTTGTTGTGGACGGACAATCAAATGAGCCAGGAGTACGATACAATATAGCACCATAGCATATAATATCACAATATAATATGCCACAGTGCTACCCTGCACAATGCAACACATCATGCACAAGTATACATATATATACATGTATGTATGCTTATCCATATACAAAACAACACAAAACAAAACAGTTTAATACAATAAAATATAGTATAATGCAATATCATACAGTATAATATATAACGTTGATAAGCCAAGCTCAAATTCAAATTTGAATATGCCCGCCGTTTGGGGACGGCTGGTCACTCTGATTTCGAGAAACGATCGTGTATGGCATTTATCCCGCATATCGATATATCGATATTGCTCGCACTAGGAACTAGTTCGTTCACCATCTGTTTTTCCACTCGCGTGAGACATCAAGCATTGTTTTGCAGTAATTAACTATGAAAATAGTTAATTTGCAGAATAATTGATATGCCATTGGGAAATGGCTGGAGCGGCAATAACTCTGCTTGGTGGCAACTCCTGCCAGGAGTAAGGGAGGCAACTATCGTGCGGTTGATGCGTCAGTGTGAGTGTGTTGATGTATTAGCAACAACAGTATGTGGTATATGGCAGCAAAACACTCAACGCCATGTTGAGTGTGCAGGCGGAGCCAATTGGCTAAATTAAAAGCCACTAAAAATACCTGATCTGACCAGGTTTAGCCTGCAGAATAGTCCCGCGTTGAGCCAAGCTTCTGGGGTGAGTAAGTCGATCTTGCTGTGGCTTCCACCTATCGGTTTTTATGCCTTTCAGCGACCGGGCAAAGCCCTCTCCAGCAAGGGACAGCCACGGTTGGCGACCCATTAAACAGGGACAGAAACCCTCCTGGCTGGTGCCTTCATGAAGACGACCGCCAAAAAAAAAAATATATACAGGGTGGCGCAAAAGAAGTCATCCGATGTGGTTTGGCTCTCATTTTTTTTCTAAATGAAAAATTTTGATTCTGTTTTTTGATTATGTTTATTCGAACCTTAAGAATTTTATTGGTTTAGGCGAGAAGATGACATCGGCCAAGTGTTCGCTGCCAGAGCTCATGACCATACGCCCGTTTTATGGCATTTTCCATCACTTTTGCCAGAACTTCGGGCGACAGGTTCTCGCATTCCTGGCGAATATTTTCCTTAAGGGCTTCAAGAGTTTGCGGCTTGTTGACGTGAACCTGCGACTTTAAAAAAACCCCATAAAAAGAAGTCTGGAATGGTTAATTCGGGTGATCTGGCCGGCCAGTGCAAATATCAAAAACGAGAGATAAAGCAGTTATTATTATTACATTATTACAATTATTCTGCGTTCTTGGGGAGTGTATCGCTCCATGGCTTATTCACTTGTATTCTGTATCTGTCTAGTCCACAAATGTCAAAACAGATTTGACATTGGCGGCCATTTGCAAAAATGAGAGCATCTTCCAATAGGGTGACTTCTTTTGCGCCACCTTTTATATACAAAGTAAAAAAAAAAATTGGCATTCGGCACTGCGCAAAAAGTTATTTTTTAGATGCAAAGAAGCTGAACCTTTTTGCGCAAAGTGCCGAATGCCATTTTTTTTTTTACTTTGTATATGGGTATTTCCAGGATCGCGAACTCGACATTCGTACGATTTTAAATGAAAAAAAAAAGGCAAAAATTTACATTTTCAAAAATGTTTTCTCACGTGTTTAATACATTTTATCAACTCTATTTTTATGATAAAAGACAAGCTTTGAAAACTTTTCGTTTTTTAATTATTTATAGAAAACAATGCATCGCGAACGCGACGAAAAATGGAAGTCATGTTTGACTTCATCTTGACAAATGCGAAACTCTGCGAAATGTGGCGAGTAATTTGGAAGAAAATACTCTTAAGCCATAATAAAATAATGTAGTTTTAAATTTTAGAAATAATTTTGATATGTAACTACCGTTATATATATTTTACAAGTTTTCTTAGTAATTTGTAACGTGACATCGCGAACGTGACAAGATTTCCACCTAGTTTTTCCAAGAGTTTGTTCATCAAATTTTATTCTATATTCCGATATATAGCTCTTAGAACTTGATTTAAATTTTTGCCTTTTTTTTTTCATTTAAAATCGTACGAATGTCGAGTTCGCGATCCTGGAAATACCCATATACAAAGTAAAAAAAAAATTGGCATTCGGCACTGCGCAAAAAGTTATTTTTTAGATGCAAAGAAGCTGAACCTTTTTGCGCAAAGTGCCGAATGCCATTTTTTTTTTACTTTGTATATGGGTATTTCCAGGATCGCGAACTCGACATTCGTACGATTTTAAATGAAAAAAAAAAGGCAAAAATTTACATTTTCAAAAATGTTTTCTCACGTGTTTAATACATTTTATCAACTCTATTTTTATGATAAAAGACAAGCTTTGAAAACTTTTCGTTTTTTAATTATTTATAGAAAACAATGCATCGCGAACGCGACGAAAAATGGAAGTCATGTTTGACTTCATCTTGACAAATGCGAAACTCTGCGAAATGTGGCGAGTAATTTGGAAGAAAATACTCTTAAGCCATAATAAAATAATGTAGTTTTAAATTTTAGAAATAATTTTGATATGTAACTACCGTTATATATATTTTACAAGTTTTCTTAGTAATTTGTAACGTGACATCGCGAACGTGACAAGATTTCCACCTAGTTTTTCCAAGAGTTTGTTCATCAAATTTTATTCTATATTCCGATATATAGCTCTTAGAACTTGATTTAAATTAAACTTTCAATATATTTCTATATATTAAAATGGTTTATGTTACAATCTTACTCCCTGACTTAGTGTAATCGTTAAAATACAAACGGTCCATTTTGAAAATCAATTTTTAAGATAATAGGCAAAAATATGGAAAAAGTGAATTTATTCCAATGTAGAATCTATATGTTCATCCTATTGAATTTTTTCTAGCGTATATTGATAAAATAAATAACTTGAAAACATTTTTGGAAGAAAATTTCACAAGATGTGAGTTTTAAATCAATTTTACGTTTTTCGTCGTGGTGGACCTTTTTCTGGAAATGCCCATATATATATATTTTTTTTTTTTTGGCATATATAATAAATTAACATATATAAAAAAATATAATATATTTCGTCACAAAATTGGATATCACTAGACTTTTACCTCGTAAAGAGGTTTTTTTGGGTATATCAGAAATTTTTGAGAGCACCACTTGCAAGCAGTTTATTTCCGCATTACGCTCCAAGCAGTGTACATACTGCACATGTACATGCAGTAGTGTAAAGGTAAAAGGTATATTCAGTAGATAGGTAATTTTGACAGATATGTGTTATATGTCAAAAAAACGCGGAATTGAATTGTCTACAGCATATACAGGTATGCCACAAAAAACACCAGTGAAAGTGATTTCAGAAAAAAACAGTTCCACTTCGAAATATCTCCGTGCCACAGAAATTCGTGTGATTTAGGTTTTTAAGCATGTTCATCAACCTTTTCGTACTAGGCTGCTAGGATTGGCCCCTTCTCAGATTAAATTTCCCAAGGGTTTGTTTAGCAAATTTTTTAAATTTATCATTCCAGAATATAACATTTTTATTTTATTTCTTATTGAATTTATATAATTCAATTTATTTATATAATAATTGATATTGTATAGCTTAAAAAAATTTATAAGTTATTGGCGCGGCAAACAATACAAACTACTAGACAACTCTAAATTCAAAAATTCGGACAAAAAATGTGACATTATTCTCATGGCATCGGATGCCAGTGAATTGAGCGATGATTTCGTCTCACCCAAAATTGTTTAAGTGATTGGACTGTGGCACGGAGAAATGAAATTGACGTGAAATTCAAGTGAAAGAGATTTATGTGGCATGCCTGATAATATATTTAAAAGTGATTTGATATGTAGATTTTTCTTAAATTGTCAAAATGTGGGAAAAAATATCTTATTTCACCTGTAGCTGTTTACCTTTTTACTTAAAGTGCTTTCAGACGAGCCGTTTTCACCGACACATTTTCACCGTCAGTGAATTTTGCCATTCACATAACTCGCATCGGTTGTCAAACAAAAATACCATCAATGCAGAACCTGGTCACACTCTGAAAAGTTTCATATAAAAGTGCCTCAATCTAGTAGGCATTTGACCGACACAACAAACCGATGGAAATAGGACGTGTTCTATTTCTATCGGTGAGCACCGGTGACAGTTTTTTGACAAAAAACAGTCGGTGAAAAACGGCTCGTCTGAAAGCACTTTTAAAAAAAAAACTTTGAAGGTATGCCTAAAAGCCCTTCGAAACACCTTTCCAACGAAAGTTGGGCGGTTTTTAGCGATTTCCGCCAAGATAGCGATTTTTCGAAAAAGTCGTAGAACAAACGTTTCTAGATTTTTGAACAGGAACAAGTCCTCATTCAAACATTTAAGCTAAATCAACGACTTGATACAAACAAACAAACAGACAAACAGACAAACTGACTTTTCATCTCATTTTCGGAAAGCGACTAAAAATTTCAAAATTAATTATCTTTTGAACCAGTAGTCGGATTTTGATGACTATGGTGTCATTCGATGCGCATTTTTATAAGAAATATTAAAAATTAAAAAAGTTGATTAAAAGGCTCCAGCGACCCCATTAGCTCCAATCATTTAAATTTTGCCCCTCCCACTTACACCTGTTTATCTCACGAACCAGGTGAGTTTCCAAAAGTCTTAGTATGCACACTTGTAAGTTAAATTGATACCTTTCGATCGGTATATAACTCGACCTGATCGGACAGTCACAGCTAATTTTCCATTCTTCCTGTGTATATATGCTAGTCGCCTTCGCACCCTTCGTGCTGCTTTCGTCACTAGCGCGGACTGCCGTCCGCAGTGATCCGTTACAGCTTTGATGGCATCAGTCGTGCTGCGTTTCTTACGGAAGCCGAATTGTTGGTCAGAGATGCCGTGTGTCATGGTCAGCTCATCCTCTAGCCTGTTACAGATAATCCTCTCAAGGATTTTGCCCATGGTGTCCAGCATGCATAGCGGACGGTAGGCTGATGGATCGTCGAGGTCCTTGCCGGGTTTTGGAATAAGGACTAGACGTTGGATCTTCCATCTCCTTGGCACCGTGCCCTCAAGAATACATTTATTGTACTTATCAGCAAATAGATCTGGGTGCGCTGCAATGATGTGCTTGATAGCTACATTTGGGATTTCATCCGGGCCAGAAGCTTTGGCAGACTTAATTCCTGCAGCCAGAACAAGGACCTCCTCCGCATTGGTGAGCATCCTGTCTCCGTTATCTGTCGGTAAAGAATACTGCCGTGGCAGCACGACTGACGGTTGAGGTGGGAAAAGAACATTAACAATTCTGCTAAGCTGTGCAGCAACTGTGGGCGTTGGTTGCCGCGCTAGCTTTCCCATGACTATTTTATAGGCTAATCCAAATGGCTGTGCATCAGCCGCCTCACATTGTTCCTGGAAATGGAGAGCTTTGCTGCACTTGACAGCATTCTTGAAGCTTCTCCTCTTTTCTTTGTAGATCCGATTTAGCAGTTCATGATCAGCAGAGGATCTGTGCCTCTGACTCATTCGCCTTGCTGCATGGCATTCTCTACGTGCTTTGGCGATGTCGTCGTTCCACCAAGCTACCGGCCTATGCGGGTTTCCACCTTTTCGGACTTTTACCATGGATGCATCGCAGGCGCTAGTGATCGCATCTGCAAGCATGTCAGCCGAATTGTTAGCGCTGCCGATTAGTCTGATCCCTTCCATTGAGGATAGCAGTGTCTCGAGGTTCAGGGTGTCCGTTTTGTAACCAGTGCGTACAGTTGTGGATCGTGTCTGTCTGTTTGTTGTCTGGATGGGCTCTGTGATAATCGCAAAGTGGTCGCTGTGAGTATAAATGTCAGAGACAAACCATTTGCTGTTACGTGCGATCTCTGGGCTGGCAAAAGTCAGGTCGGTGATTGATTCCCTTCCAGCTTTGCTGTATGTGCTTTTCGCGCCAACGTTCATTAGACAAATGTTCAGCGATGCAAAAGTGTCTAATAGAATTGATCCTCTCGGTGTGGTTCTGCTGCTTCCCCATTCCGTGGCCCAGGAGTTGAAATCACCGGCTATTATTATGGGCGACTTGCCACAAGCGTCTTGGGCGATGTCGTCAACAATGGTGCTAAATTCGTCAAGGGATGTGCTTGGTGCTATATAGCAGCTGTATATGTATATGTCCTCAATCATGGCCCTGACGAAGCCTTTCCTTGGAAAACGCTGTGTTAGCTGCTTGGCAGCAGACGCACAGCTCCAGATAGCAGCACCGCCGTCTGTGTGCGGGAGTGAGTGTGAGTGTTTTTTTTTTTTTTTTATTCACACAAACTTTTATATATTTAACTACATATA
>JBAMBK010001491.1:0-19251 GCA_037043435.1 Drosophila suboccidentalis
CACAGTGTAAGATTTTGCCAATCTAGGGGGACTTAATTGAAAAAAAAAATGTTTTTTAAGGTCAATGAGCTTTTGGAAGTCAATTTAGAAATGTTCAAATGTTGCGAAAACAAGCACAAAACAAAACGAAAAATTTGTATTCCGAAAATAACGGTTCTTAAACCGGTGCATGTGAAATGCATGGAAAATTGCATCGCACAACGAGCAACAGTGGACAAAGTTTAGTCTTTTCAATAAGATCGTATGGTCACTGTGAGCAGTCAAATTTATTTTTCCTATCGTTTTTGGATCATTATTGGTTTTTAGCAACATAAAGGTATTTTAAAAGTGGCCTTAAAAATTTGTATTATTTGTTGGAAATAAGTGCCAAAAAGTAAGTAAATTTTTAACAATATTATATTTTTGATGGAAAAAAACTAGATGGGCTCTATCGTATTCAAATCAACTAAAACATACATCGTTTGGGGAATATCATTCTGAATCAGGATCAGAAATAAAATTTTGCCCATATTTTGCCCAGAGGACTTCAATTTAGCAATGAGTGCAATAACACGCGCACAGTTTTTCCAGGTTTTGTCAAGCACCTTAAGAGCCGTTAAGCTTAACTCACTCCTAGAGCACGCAGCGATGATTTTTGGCAATGGTATGGATTATATAAAGTTAAAGATGCACTTATCAAACATGAGCCATGAATTTGAGTCGAGGTAGATTAAATCTAGGAGAGATATATCCAGATTTATGACCAATAATGCAAGTTGGCTTTAGGGCACAATAAAAGACGTTGATTATAAGATTGAAGTCTTGCCTTAAGCCTCAAACCGTCAAATTCTAATCTTATGGTCTATCCTAGTGACGAAAGTTAAGATTCCAGTTCAGATTTTGAAAAAATTTGCAAAAAATAGCTTCTACCCAGCCCTTTATCAACTTCATGCTGTTTTTTTTTTAATTTAAAAAATTGTGAAAATATATAAATTTATTTTTTCGTTCAATAAACTATTTATCTTTGCAACAAAACCATTTTTTAATTTTTTCGGCCAATAATTTTGAAGTTAAAAGCAAAAGCATGAGTATATAACAAAAATATTCAATTTGAAAAAAAAAAAAAATTTTTTTTCTTAATATTAATTTTAAAAAAATATTTTTTAGTTGTCTTAAATTAAAACAAAAAATACTAACCTGATACTTTTTTGATAAAAAAATTAGTTTTTTTTTTATAGCGGTTTGTGTGCTAAAAAAATGAAAATTTCCTGGTCTTTCCAAATTTTACGCCCTTTAAACTGCCACGCCCACTTTAAATTTTAGTCTAAAAATTTATTTGGGGATATTCGAACATTCACTCCAAATTTCAAGTCGATAGCTTCAAAACAACGACTGCTATTGAATTAAGTCCCCCTAGATTGGCAAAATCTTACACTGTGCGCTGCCACATAATGAGGCACGTGGCATTTTTGTCATTTTTCTACATTGAAGGGGTCAAAGTAGCCGGCCGCAAGATTACGTGACCCAAACTAAAGTTGAAAATGAGAATGCAAAATCTGTTTAATGAGCGACACGGACAAGAGATAAATATGAGAAATGCCATAAATTTCACAGTTGATTTAACTGTAGTTTGCTGACCACGTTGTTGATTTTGCTAATTTCCTAATGTGTTTCTGCAGTTGGGAAAACAGATTAGCAAATAATGGGACCAGACGCAAGGGAGGGGAATGTATAAGAAGGGTGGGGGAGGGACGCCCAATGAGGCATGCCAATTAGTGCAACAAGGCGTGAAAGATCACACATAAACACACACACACACACACTATTACACACAGCCAACATATTAATGGTAAATTAGTTTGTGGATATGCGTGTGTTAGGGCCACGTTTGCATTGTTTGACTAGGCTTAGACATAAACATGTTGCGAGTCAATGCAGCCATGTGTCGAGTCAGTGTCTCGGCCCTGGCCTATTGTCTTAGCCATTCAATTCCCTGCGTCACACGCATTGGCAGCTGTCAACGTGGCTGCTGCTGCTTCTGCTGCTGTTGGCGCCACCAAAAAGTCCAAGCGAATATTTTACACGCGTCATCAAACACACACACACACACACACACACACATGCAGTTGACATGGTTATGGCATTTAAGGTGTGACAAAACAAGTTGAAAATATAAAAAGAAAATATGAATTCAATGTCATGTTTCGGCCACTTGATTTCCATTCATTTGTTGCAGCTCGCAGTTCTCGCTCAAGGTGGCAAAGCCAAACCTCCCGTTGCGTATACGACGCGTTCGCCACAGCCACAGCCTAAAACACACACAACATCACGCAATTCGATTCTATACAAATACTGTGTTTTTGGTCAGCTATTTATGCGTTGGTTACGCTTTTATTTATTTGGTTGCTTTTTGCTGTGCAAACAATTTATAATTTTAATGCATACACGCACAGCAAATGTGACTCTGTGTGTGTGTGTATGTGTGTGTGTGTGTGTTTACTGAATACAATTTAAATATGTTTATATAATTGAAAAGCAAACGCGAAAACATCAAGCAAAACATAGAGTCTAAGTATGCCAGTACGTCAGACGAGCGTAGGCAAAACGGGGGGCGGCAACATGACGGGGCGTGGCATATACAAAATGTTCATATGCCCAGCACACAACACTATAGACTATGCTATAGTATGAGTATGTATGTGTGTTTGTAGTATATAAATACTGCTGCCAAAATTGTTGAACGCACTGGGCCCACTGGGCGTATGATAAACGTGCCATTTATTTTGGCATTCGGCCGCTGTCGAAAGACTTTTGAGTAGCGCAATTTTTGCACGATATGCGGCGAACGTGAGCATTTGTTGTTGTTGCTGTTGTTGCTTGTTGTTGTTGTTGTTGTACTTGGCATAAATCAGTTTTATGAGTGGCATATCTCTTGTAATTTACAGCGCACTTTTCATAACTCGCTTGCTTTATGGGATTAGACTTAGATTTGCTTTTATTACCCCAGCCTCCTTTAATTTTGACCTGCCGCAACGGAAATTGTTCAAAATCTACAAAGAGTTTACTTTGTAAGTTGTTGTTGTTGTTGCTGCCAGAAATATGCTATGCTTTAGGCTCACATCAATGGGGCATAACAAACAAAACCAGAATAAAAACAAAAACAAATAATTTCATTGCCTGCCATAAACTTCCGCCCGCCCGCTGGCGGATATTCAATTGATATTTACTTATTTCAATTACATTTTCAAATTCAATTTACAAAATGTTTTGCGTAGTTTTGCAACTCGCCATCCGCCTTAGCCTCCTCCCTCCCTCTCTCTTTCCCTCCCTCCCACAGGCACTTCAGATGTGTATCAATCTTTTTCTAGCTCTGGCCAAAAACGGATCACCCCCAAATGTGGCCATAGAGAATAAATGGCAAAAGCCAGCTGCAAAGTGCCATTGCAGAAAACCCTCTCAATCTTCTCTACGACGGGTATCTTCTGTATTTTTCCCCCTCCCTCTCCCTGTCCCTGTCCCCCTCCCCTTACCCTCTGCTTTTCTCTGTTCTCTGTTGTCTATTGGCAAATCAATGAGGAAATTTGCAAATTGAGTATATTCAGCGCATTGTAGGCCAGCTGTTCCTCCCTCCCTCCGTCTGTCCGTCTGTCTGTCCTCTAGTCTGTCGGATTTGTCTGACAGCGGCACATGCAAATGCCAGAAAACGCAATTAAGTAGCCTGGCCAAGAACAACGGGTAGACAGACAAGCCAGAATCCAGAGCGGCTTTAATGGTTATCAAATTGAAACGGAAATAGTCGAAAATTGGCGTGAATTAACTGAATATTCGTTGGAAGCTATGTTAAGGTGTTATACTCTACTCTGATTTCAAATGCAGCTGCTGAACGATGGGATACTCTGTAAAATTAAGTACAATTAATTTGACTGAATAAAGGTTTTTACTATTATTTATTATTTAATATTTTTAAGCCTGATAAATGCCCCAAATATACCTCATTAGAGTCTAATAGTCCCAAATAATTAACTGATTAAATATTATTTATATTCTTTATAAAATATTTTAAATATATTCCTCAATTTTCTAATATTTTATAGACTGACAAATACTCTATTTACTTCAATAATCACATCATTAACACTTCTAGTTCATAACAAACTGTTGTTGGACACAATCATTTGATTTTCCATATTACAGTTTGTCCAGAACTAAGCCTCATTCAAGCCCACACACCTTAGGCATTTAAATAACTAATTTGCCAAAGCGCTGAATGCAAATTAAATTGGCTCAGACTTAATTTAGGCAATTAGGCGAACTGTGTGGCCTTTAAAAGCTAGTTGGCCAGATTGAATGACAGGCATAAGTAGTTCATGTATCTATATGTGCAGTTTCCATTCAACAAACTCCAGCTGTTGCTTTCAATTGCATTTAGTTTATTTTGTCTAGTTTTGATGTTGCCATTTGCATAACCTAATTAATAATTTAATGCGATTTGAAGGCTGTTTATTTACACTAATCTAGGCGTGATTTGTTGCGAAATTGTGAACATTGTTAATAAATATTCTTTGCTCGTTAATTAATATTAATTTTCTGAGGGGGCTGCAATCGACATTTAATCCGGCTCATAATTCAGTGCTTGGCAAACGACACTTGCCGCTTAAAAAATGTGGTACACATATATTTTTTCATTTTGCCTCGTTTTGCGGCATGTTGAACGCTGTCACTTGTCACCATCAGATGCTTCAATTTATCAGCTGACTTTGACTTTGCCACTGCTCTATCGATAGCACTCATAATAATTTAAAGCTCTCAGTTTATTGGCATCATTACTTGACATTTTCCTTTGCCACAGCCCACAAAATGCAAAAATTCTAAACACTTTGGCTCAAAATATCAGCAAATATGCCAAAAATTTGTCAACGCTATAAAACAAAGTGCTCGAAATCGAAAGTTTTTGTAATGCTGACCCCCTCTTTTAATGCATCTCTCTGCACTTACTGCACATACGTATTTTGTTATTTTGTGTAATGCGCATTGGTATTTTCATTTTTGGCTAAAGTCCCCAGAAAACCTAAAAGAACAAAAGGCACTCGAAAGTAGCGACTGCGATTGCAATTGCAATTGAACTGCGGCACTTTGATTGCATTTCGATTTTAGTTGCATTACAAGACTCAAAAACAAAAGGCGCAGCAAACATCGAATCGAAAACGTAAAAGAAAATTCGAAAACTATTGGAAAAACTATTGATTTATTGCTGGAATGGCAAATAAATAGATTAGTTTTTATGTGATTTTTCGGTGCGCATTTTGCGTAGTTTGTGACGCGTGTTTTCCTCCCTCGTCTGTCGCCTCGTCTTGATTCGCCTACAACTCGTAATGTGTGTGTGTAGTGTATGTGCGTGGGTGTGCAGCTAAATAATAGTGTAACATTACAATACACAAAATAAATAAATTCGCTACGTTTGAGAATTGCGCAACAAATTCAACTGGCAACTGGCAACTGGCAAAAGTTCAACATTTATTTTATTTTATTTTTTTGAAAGCGGATTAAGCAAAGTTCCAGTGGCAGTTGAAAGCCATGGCAATACTAGATGAGAAGGTAAGACCCACATCGTTATTAAGCAAATTAAAATCCAAATAAGCTGCTACTCGACCACAACAATAACAATAACAACAACAACAACAACCAGACAACAACAATGAACAACAATTTGCCCAGATTCTCAAACTTTTCTATGGCCTTAAGTCCCGTTTTATGTGCTCGTTTTAGGTGCTGAAGTTGTTCGCATTGTTGTTGTTGCTTTTGTTGAGGTTGTATGTTTTCCTGTAGGAGGTGTGAAAATCACTTGTCAATCTTTTATGTAAAGATGCCGCCACCGAATCTGTCATTTACCTCGCTCGTAAAATTTTGTCGCCTGCTTCCGTTTTTCTTTGCACTTAATTGTGTCTGCTACTCAGTCGCAGTCGCAGTCGCAGCGCAGTTATTGCGGTTGTTGTGCGTGTGGTTCAAGGTGAACTGACGTCGACGTCAGCGTCAGCGTCAACGTCGAAGTCACCGCCAACACTTCAACGCATCTTTCAATCGTTTCCCCATTGGCAGCACCCGCAACCCGTTGCTAGAAAATAAATAAAGAAAAAGCAGCATTTGTAACAAATGAAAGACTAACAGATACCCTGTAGAAATAGTAACATATTTTATTAAAAATTAAATATATATTTATTTAAATCTAAATCAATTTATTTATGTACTCACCCTCACTTAACATTGTATATAAATTCATATCGAATTCAAGATACCCTTTTTTGCATACTTTTATTTACTCGTCTTTGTACAACTTTTGCCACTGCCAAGGACTTTTGTTGCCTTCGCTTTGACTTTGCCTTTAGCTTGGGCTGTTTGACTCTGAAATTTGTTGTTTATTTTGGCTGCGGGTTATTTTCTGCTTTCGTATTTTTCACTTAATAAAATTGTTTTCATTCGCTGCGCTTGCTTTTTAGCTGCTTTTCAATATGCTTAAAAATAAACGATAGCCCGACTGCCTCTGCCGTTGTTCTCCTCTTGTTCTCTGCTGCTCCTAAAAAGACTCTTTTCATTGTGCTTAAACTGCTATCGATACACTTTTTATCTGACTGGGCTATTGTCGTTGTCTTTGGGCTCTTTTTCTTAGGGTTAGGGTTGCTTTGATTGTGGCTTATTAGCAATCTTTCTGCCTCTGTCCAGCTTATCCCACTGCTCGTCATTCTGCTGATGTTGCAGCCTGGCTAAAACTGTTTTCCTTTTTGCACTACTTTTTCCTCTTCCCTATGCCCTATTTCCCATTCAGAGCCACAACAAATTGTTTCCGTTTAAGCGTCTTAACAGCTTTCACCGTCTGCTTTCTGCAACTCCCTCGCCGTCTGCGTCTTTTCAATTAATTTTGTTTTGATAGCTGCACTCAACAGGCGACCAACTAAAAGCATTATTATTATTTCTATTATTATTATTGTTGCAGCTTGCATTAATTTCTAGCGTAGAGTCCTGTCTCGTCTCTTCGGTCGCTTTGATTTGTTTAATTAGTTACAAATTGCTGGCGGTTGTTGCTCTTTGACTTGATTTGATTGATTTAGTTAAGGTGTTAATTTGATGAGTTCGCTTCGCTCGTGTCTCTGGGCTACAAGCAAACTTGTGTAGATTGTAAATTCAGCTGCAGTTGTCAGATAGATTTCTTCTTGTGCTGCACTCGCTGTAATCAATCAAAATGTGGCTCAACCAAAAAGTGAAACATGTTAAAAAACAAACAACACGACGCTGGCATCTGTTGCAGAATTGCGCTCGCAGTCAAAACACTGAACTGAACTGAAAATCAGAGCAAACGCAAACGGGCAAAACAAACAACAACATGCAAACACATGCAGATGTATGTATACATAGATTGAGTGTGGCACATACACATACACATACACATGAACAGACAATACATCAAATCATTTTCCAAAGATTTTCAATTTATTTTCACTAAAACGTTTTTGTGTTGCCGCCAACGCTTTGCCCTGACGTTAAAGTTGTCGTTGTTGTTGTTGTTGTTTCTGTTAGTGTTGTTGTCGGTTTTGTAATGGCCAACGAAAATAAAATGCTGGTCCGTACAACACGGCGTATACACAACAAAATCAAATGAAATGAAATGAAATGAAATTCAATGAAATGGACCAGCAACTGCAACGCAAATTGATTGCCACATGCGTCTCTAATTAGTTGACTGAACAGTGGCAGGATTAGGGAGGCAACGAGAACACAGAGAACATATCCACATCAATGATGACGACAACGACAACGACAACGACAACATTCAGCGGGTCTAATCCCGGAAGCTCGCACCGACATTTAAATCGAAATGCGAAATGCGAACAACGAGCTGCTGCAATTTGATTGCCTAATCTGGCCAACAGTCGACCAATCGTTGTCGATGTTTTTTTTAGCTATTCTTGGTCACTCGAGCGTTCAACAGTGCGTATGATTAATATGCGCCCACATTGCCCGTCGCCCTCTGCGACTATTAGCCCGGGGGCGCCCCATTAGAAATGCATATAAATTGAAACACACATAAAAATGTCGAGCAGGCAAACCGATCCGTAAATCAACTGCCCATTAGCTGCAACAACACCAGCAGCAGCAGCATTAGCAAAAACAACAACAGCAGCACGTTGTAAGATATTAATTTATACTATTTTATATCTTACATTTTATACAAATGTATGTCGCTTGTGCTTTGGCTGCAGCTACAGCTAAGAAAACCTATAGATAAATAAGTATATAGATCGTTAAAATCACATTTCAAATTATTCCTGTGTGATCACATGACTTTGATTTTATTGGTAAGCTATTTTTAAGCTTCTACTTAGCGTGTGATCGAAAATTGTGTCATAAATTTACAGATTTTTATTACTTGTAAAATTCGACATACATACCCTTCCTGTTCTTTTAATTATATCGCCCAAAATTTATCGATTTTTAACATTATTATTGACTTGTAGTAAGTCCGAAAAAATTCTCTTTTACTTACTTTTCCATCAATTAAAATTGTTCCATATCCAACGTAATTTATTAAAGCCATTTTCGTTTTCGTATTTTATTATTTTTAGTTTGCTATATTTAGATGTTTATATTTTTCAATATGTATCGATTTAAGTAATATTTGTGTGTAAATGAAAATATATATATATTTAGAAAAACTTCTACATCATTGATGTTCATTTATATATAATTTATTTATCTTTATCTTAAACTTAGATCCCCCAGGGTATTCCCTAGTCCATTGCTGCAGCTAATGTCACATTTGATCGAAGTTTTCACATCTTTAGATAAGATTCTTATATATTTTACATTTTTCACTCACCTAAACACACCAGCATGACAAACTCAATGATCTTGTTCAATGCGAAAGATGACATGGAAAATTGCATTGAATGGAATGGATTTCCTTGGCCTCAAATGGGGTTCATGAGTTGTTCTTGGATGCCCTTAACTCACGCGCTTGTTTGTTAGCTTTGTTGTTGTTTTGCCTTTGCATATAAAAACGTCTTGACAACATTTTCTATAAATATATGCTTCATATTTGTATATTGTCTGTATATATCTCATACTTGTATGGCGACCCCAGTCGAGGCGAAATTCTTTAGAAGCATTTCTTTTATTCTCGTTGTTGTCTGTTTTCTTATTTTCCTATTTTCTGGTATTTGATGTTTTGATGTGATGCCCGCCGCTCTCTCTTTGACTATTTAAATTATAACCTACATAATGTTAATGGCCAAGAAAGAAATATATAATTTAATAATATTTATGGGGCGTGGACAGGCACATGGCCAAACATTTGCTCCCAGATATGAAACTTAGGGTAATGTTTCGAGCCATCCTTTACGACCATCATACATATAATGAAATTAAAGAATCTTTTTATTATTTTTATTATAACAAAGCATTAATAATTTGCTTAATTATCACTCATGTTGAAATATGTGAAATATTTGCATAGTATATATTAATATATATGAATAATGGATTAAGTTCGAATATATGTTATATATGCAACTCAGTACTCCAAATTGTGCTCTGTTGACTGATTGATTGATTTACTTACTAGAAATCCTTAACACCCAGTCCAAAAATACTTAACTGAAAAGCTTAAACTATATCATTATTTTCGTAAATTTTTGTGTGCAACACTTTTGTTGTGTGCAACACTTTTTTGTTTTCTAAATTAGATAAATTTTAAACTGGTTATCAAAGATTTTACAATTTTTTACTATTTTCTAGAAATTTGCACCCTTGTCCAATATATTTATTTTGGTGTTTATTATTGTTAAATTTTAAATTAACTATAAGTTAATATTTCTATGAAAACACGAGCAACGCCGCGTAAAACCAGCAAGTATAAGTAGTATATAAAAAAAAACTATGTATTTTCCACTGCACTTTCAATTGCCAACTATTTTTAAACAATTGCCTTTTAATAAGTATACTCAGTCGTACAAGTTTTTAATAACACACTGAAAATTACCTTGAAAGCAGCGACGCCATTCAAAATGGAACTATGAATAAGATGGTCGAGTAGAAGCACGGCGAATGGCAAGCAAAACAAGTGGAGGCAACACTTTTTATATATGGGCATTTCCACAGAAAGGTCCACCGCGGCCAAAAACGTAAAATTGATCAAAAACTCACATCTTGTGAAATTTTCTTCCAGAAATGTATTTAAGTTATTTATTTTAGCAATATACGCTGGAAGAAATTCAATAGGATGAACATATAGATTCTACATTGGAATAAATTAACTTTTTCCATATTTATGACAATTTTCTTAAAAATTGACTACCAAAATGGACCGTTTGTATTTTAAGGATTACACTAAGTAGGACAGTAAGATTGTAACATGAACCATTTTAATTCAAAGAAATATATTGAAAGTTGAATTTAAATAAGTTTTTCGGGCTGTTTTCGATACATAATTTAAAAATAGAGAGACAGAAAGAACATAAAAATAGTGATGGTAAAAAATGTCCCGTGCGCGATGTCCCGTGCGAATTTAAGTCAAATTGAATTTAAAAAAAAGTGCAAGTCATCTTTGAAAAAAATCATAACCATTTTTAAGAGGCATCAATACACAAGAGTTTTAAATTAGTTGCATTAAAATATTGCCTCTGGATTCGCTGAAATAATTTTTTGAATTGGTTGACCTCACAAGCCACTTCCGTTTCGTGTCCCGTGCGAATCACTTAAATTTTGCTATTATCTTAAAAATTAAAAATTACCCAAACTCAATCTTTGCACCAATGAAAGAGCTAATAAAATGCTATATGTTAAGCCTTTCATCAGAAAAAAAACCGTTTCCTTTTTACCGTTTTTTTACATTGAATGTGTACGAATGTCCCGTGCGCGAGTTTGGAAATGCCCATATGCATATAGGAGCAGCAGGTGTATGAGTGTGTGTATGTTTGTGTGTGAGAGTGTAAGTATGTGTTTGTGTCAAAGAGCTAATTAGCGCAATGGGAAGAGCAATTTTAGCTGTAGAGGAGGCGCTCTTAGCTGCCGACACCTGTGAGAGCAGCAGGTGTAGCTGTGTGTGTGACTCTCTCTGTATGTGTGTGTGTGTGTGTGTGTGTGTAACACCTTCAGCACGACAATGTCAATGATCATTTTTGACATGGACATGGCGTGGGCGTGGCACAGCTGCCTTTGCTGCCAAGAGAATCACAAAATAGAAAACTCACCACAGCACAATGACTCTCAAACTGTAAGGTGGCAATGCGCTTATTTTATTTAACAGGTAAATTAGATAAAGAAATGTTACACAGCCACAACACTCAGACGTTGTACAGACCGAGGTCAAAGCACTTTCATTCCCAGTCCTCAGTGTTTTGTTTACAAACAACTATTTTTACAACAACTCACAGCAGGCGGAGAGACGAGAAGAGGCATCGAAGCCGTTGCCCTCGGGCCGGATACGCCAGTAAATCGAAAAAAATGAAAATGGGGAGAAAAAAGCTGGGAAACTTCGTTCATCATTGGATTTTCAACGCATTCAGGCCGACACTTTTTTTGAATCGTTTCTTATTTTTTTTTAATGCAGCTCTGACGTAAATGCATTCGCATATTGATTTGTTCCATTGCCCGAAAAATAGAAAAGAGTAAAAGGAAAACGAAATGCAATTATCATTTATCTAGTCTATTTTTTTTTTTAATTTTCATTTTCCATCTGTGAGTTTTACATCAGCATCAGAACTCAGATTTACAGGCACATTCATAGACTCCTGCTCGTATTTTTCGCTTCGAATTCAAAAATATTTCAACGCATATCGATTTTTGTGTATGTTGCTGTTGTTATTGTTGCTCTGTTGCTTTGTTGCTTTGGCTATAAATAATATTTTAATTTCTTTGCTTTTTTTGGAACAATTTCCAGCGCATTATATTTAGCAGGCGTTGAGCCTACAATTCGTTTCGTTTGTTTTGTTGCTCTTTGTTTTCGTATACAAGCGGAAGGGGATAGAAAAGGGGCGAATGAAGAAGGGAGGAGGGGCGTGGCGGTAGGAGTCTTAACTTTTTCTCACCCTCCAGCCCCGCGGGCAACTGAAAAGAAACTTTTGTGTGAAGTTGGCGAGCAAAATGTAAACAATTAATTATATGGCCAAAGGGACAGCTGCTTTAGGGCTTCAAACTGATTTGGGTTCTGTCCAAGAAACTGGCCAGAAGATGCTGTTGCCAAAAACGCGCGATGTCAATGCAATTTAAATTTCATTTAATTGAAGATAAATAAAATTAGTCGTAATAAATAATTTAGCAATCATTAAACAAGTCGAAAAGTTATAAAACAAAAAGTACCTAATAAAATAATTATCAACTTGAAAATAAATTTTCTACTTTTCCAATTTTAAATAAATTGTATATATTTAACAAATTTGAGTTTATTTGAATATTTTCCTGCACTGTGCTTTGCAAATGTGAGTATAAAAAAAAATGCTGACAGTTTGACGTGCTTCATTGACATACTCGAAAAGAGGGTAGAAGCAGGAAGAGGAAGAGCTGAATTCACATCCGCATCTGCCATGGTGACACGCCAGATTAGCCTAGTAAATCGATGGTGACCAGGCCAGCGAAATGCAACGCAAATTGTTAGCAATTAGACGGACAAGCGGCATGCCCCAGCCAAAGACGACGACGAGTCCCAACAAATTGGCAATAAATGCTGATTATGGAGCATATTTACGAGTATAACTATATATAATATATGTATATGGTATATATAGGTGAATGTATGGCCAGCGAGCAGATGATTTGAGCTATAAATACGCCGTGTGACAAATGGCGTTGCCAAAGCAGCTCGCAACGCAATAAACTGTTCTGTTCACGCGACAAGGTTGGCAATAGGCAATAGGCGCCGTGCGATTTACTTACAACAAAAGAGCCAACGGCAACAGCAGCTGAAACAATGCGAATTCCGCAGAATTAGCTTACAGCTGCGTCACAAAGGTGAGAAACAAAGAGCAGCAGCTGCCTTTGCCCGGAATGAACTCGACCCAGGCCAGGCCAGGCCAGGCCAGGAACTGTGGATGACAGTCAAATCCTAGCATCAGTTCAACTTGTTCAGTTCAGTTCAGTTCAGTTGAGTGCCACGAACGCAGCACAGGTCTTAGCGGCTAGACAAATTAAATCACAATCACAATCACACAATCTTAAGAGCACAACATAGTACAACATATAGCATTTTAAAATTTCTATTTGATATTTTTTAATGCTCGGGCATAAATTTGTTTTTCATGTTTTTGTTTTTGCGCGCGGCCAAGAAAAAGTGTTGTTCGAGCATTTTTTTGAAAAGGAATTCGCTATAATTTTTCAAGCGAGTGTGGTCAGCAAATATTCACCTGTTTTTGTATTCGCAAGTTCGCACTTGCTCTCACTCACTCTCTCTCTTTTTGCTCTCTCCGTCTCTCTCTCTTTGCCAACACACATACGCTCATACGTTACGCATACGACGCGTTGACGGCCTGCAAAAAAACTGAAGGAAAATAATAAGGAGAACTCAAAATGTAAAGCGGCAAATATTTTTGCGCACACACACACACACACATTTTCAAAAGTGAATAATTTAAAGTGGCTATACACATACACACTCTCTCACACACTTATTCACACTCATATGTATGTGAAGCATTTCATTTTTAAGATTATGAGCGAATTGTGTTAGTCAGCCTCTGTCTCTGCCGTCCCCGCGGCAACATTAAGTGTTGATTGTGTGTGCGGCGCTCTATTAGCGACTGCCTCTCACCAGGGCACCAGCACCAGCACCCTCACCTCACCTCCCACCCCCGCTGTGTAGCCACCCCCTCGTGGTGTCGTCCTCAGGCCGACTGTGGCTGCTTGCTTGGCTGACTGAAAGAAAAATCAAGCAAACTCAGTTCGTTGCGAGCGCGAGCGCGTCTGATGCTGATTCTGATGCTGATGCTGATGCCACAGTCAGTTCAGCCTGATGGCCCAGTTGAGTTTTTAGCATTTGATATTTGCATGCATATCGGGGCGATAAAAACCACACAATAGCACTGCATATACTCAACTGGTATACAACAAATACAAAAAACCACTACAACAACAACAACAACAACAACAATAAACACTACGCCCACGCGCTATCACAAAATACTCGCAAAAACCAAAAAACCAAAAATCCAAAACATGCATAAAATACTGCAAAAAACCAAAGTGCATTTCAACAACAACTACAACAACAACAATCAAAACACATTCACTAAAAAAACCACAGCAACAAAGCCTATCGATTAAAAAATGATTTACACAGCCAACCACACAAAAATAATAACAGTGCACAAATGAAACAACTAAAACCCAAAAAAATAAAAAATTAAATAGTATTAAACAACAGCTGCGCGTGATTTTAAAAATGGACAGAACAATGAATTTAACAATTTTTTTACTAAAACATTACAACACAATACAAAAATAACAAAAGAAGAGCATTATGCTATTGTATTTTACAACTGTTGTTAGAGCTCTTCTTTCTTCTGTTCGCCGAGTTGAAGTTGATTTTGACCACCTGCTCTGTTGTTCTATGTCCACATACCCTTTGCAGAGGCTATTTAAGTTTTTTATGGCATTAACAACGACAATTACCTTTCTATTCGTTTAAAAAATATAATATAATATAAAGTATTTGCATAAATTCTTGTCTATTCTTCTGAATTATTCTATACAAGAGTGGCTCTCTTTTAAATTAAATTTTTTATTTTATTTTATTTTAATTCATTTAACTTATCTGACAAAAAGAAGTTAGACTAAACTACTATAACTTATAGCTGTCATCGGAACGATCAATCAAAATATTAAATATTTTATAAAAAGTTTTTTTTCATTTGTAGCTATTTGACGAAAACTGATAAGAAATGCACATAAACTTTAAATATTTATGCAAATTTCTACTTTAAGTTCACCATAGACAAAGAAAGTTATACATTTAAAGAATATAGTAATAGTCAACAAGAGTATTTAAAATTCGGCTCATTCTTTTTTCAATTCTTTTTCGTTTTCTGCAACTTTCCATTGGGTGTGTGGACGTAAATAGTTTTCAAGTTGAAAGGCATTTGGGAAAATGAAACTACTTTCAACTCTTATAAACACACATGTGCCCAAGAGTGAGCCTGAGAGTGTGTGTTTGTGTGTGTGTGCATGTGTGTGTGTTGCCACAATGTCCGGCTCTTAAGCAGCAAAGCTCCCAATGGATTGGCAGTTGCTTTGATTTGGTTAAGACTTGGTCATAAAGTTGGCAAGACCACAAAAACCACACTTCAATTGCGGATATCAATTTAATTTCAAATTTGAGACACAAAATATGTAAATAAATCAAATTATGATTGTGGTTCTTATTTTTTGAAGTGACTCGTTTGTGAATAAACGAAACTCGTGGACATAATTCACCGCACACTCAATATTTGTGCATTGAATAAACAAATGTAACTCTTCAGCTCTTATATTCGCCATAAATCAGTCGGGTATTCTTCTTTGTTTTAAATTAATAACAAATTTGTAATTGAAAAGCAACGTTTATTTTCGTTCAGTTTAATTAATTGTATTTATTCGTAAAATACAAACAATTCGCTTTTATTTAACAACGTTGGCCAAAATACGATTCAAGGCAGCTGCAATAATAAATTATAGCAAAATAAGAACATGTTATATTTTATAAATCTTTATAATATATGCATCTGTCTGTGTACATATAGAAATATCTCATCTAATAAAAATCATTATGCGTTTCCAGTCAAAATGAGTGAAATGAATAAGAAGTGAATATACATATCTACCAATGTGAATACTGCAAATATTGAAGAAGCCAACAAAGTTTCAGCTTCTGTTTCTGTTCTGTTTCTGTTTTCTGTGTTCAAGTGCCAAAGTAAATTGCTAAGAGCCATGAAATAAACTCTCAAATTAACACAAAAAAAAATCAACAAACAACAAAAAATACAACAACAACACTCAGACAAGCACGCATATTGCACGGATAAGGATAAGCATAAGGATAACACTCATCACCTCTCAGGATTAAAACACAAACATAAACACTCTACAATATGGCAGACACTGCCAATGACAAAAACAACAACAACAACAACGACGACAACGACAATGACACTGACGTCATTGAGGAAGAAGAGGAGACTACAACAACAACAACGAAGAAAACTTCACAATGGCGCAAAACGCGCTCCACAAAGGTGAGAAGAGCGCCCAATAAGCGAGGGCGGTCTCATAACTTGCTACAATTTGTAAGAAGACAAAAATGTAGTATTGAGACTATCTGGTGGATTAGAAAAGTATAAGCACAGTATAAATGAGATGGGTGGATAAAAATAGGATGGTTTTAAGCTTATGCACAGGAAAAATCCGGGTTTCCGGGATACAAATAATCCCAAACGGTTTCAAAATTTTGCTAATTTCGGAATTTGTTCAATTGAGTTCCAAATATGGGCATTTCCAGAAAAAGGTCCACCTCTCCCAAAAACATAAAATTTATCAAAAACTTACATCTTGTGAAATTTTCTTTCAAAAATGTATTCAAGTTATTTATTTTATCAATATACGCTAGAAGAAATTCAATAGGATGAAAATATAGATTCTACATTGGAATAAATTCACTTTTTCCATATTTTTGCCTATTTTATAAAAAATTGATTTTCAAAATGGACCGTTTGTATTTTAACGATTACACTAAGTCAGGGAGTAAGATTGTAACATAAACCATTTTAATATATAGAAATATATTGAAAGTTCAATTTAAAACAAGTTCTAAGAGCTATATATCGGAATATAGAATAAAATTTGATGAACAAACTCTTGGAAAAACTAGGTGGAAATCTTGTACAATTCAATTTACTAATAAAACTTGTAAAATATATAAAACGGTAGTTACATATCAAAATTATTTCTAAAATGGAAAACTACATTATTTTATTATGGTTTAAGAGTATTTTCTTCCAAATTACTCGCCACATTTCGCAGAGTTTCGCATTTGTCAAGATTAAGTCAAAAATTACTTCCATTTTTCGTCGCGTTCGCGATGCATTGTTTTCTATAAATAATTAAAAAACGACAAGTCTTCAAAGATTGTCTTTTATCATAAGAATAGAGTTGATAAAATGCATTAAACACGTGAGAAAACATTTTTGAAAATGTCAATTTTTGCCATTTTTTTTTTCATTTTAAGTCGTACAAATGTCGCGTTCGCGATCCTGGAAATACCCATATGTGATTCAATTACAATTTTATCCGAATTTTTTTAATAAAGCCAACGTTTTTTTTCCGAATATAGTATTAATTTATTTAGAAATCAAAGTCTAAAGAGCCCAATACACAAATATTAAAAGATATTTCTTAAACATTAAGAACCTACCTTGCAATCTTATGAAAATACAGCCTATTTATTCAGAATTATTACATATATTCAGAACTTTCTAAGGACAAAAAATGATAAGTGTTTCGCATTAAATAACACTTTAATATTCTTTTAATTTAATAAAAAAGCATTCGAAGATCCTTAAAAAAATGTTTTGCATATAAAGAGAGGTCACCTTAAAAGTACTTTCATAATTTCAATTGTCTCGCCTCGTTGACTATGAATACGTGTTTGCAAGTACAATATGAGTATTTTCTGGGGCTATTTAGATGCGTCAAGTAGTGAAAGGCAATCGCATGACCAGCGTACGCCCACTTCACTCAGCACTTGAAGCTGACAAATGCGACAGATTGAAAGTTGCCAAATGGACGACGGACAAAGATGTCGAAAGCGACGTCTCCGATCCGCTTTTTGGCGGCCAAATAAACAAAGAATTTATTTGTTGCTGATTTGTAGCAACAATAAATATATATACTCGCACATACTCATATATGTATACTATATATATGTACATATATTAAACTTGTTGCTCTGAAAAATGAATATTTGAAAGAGACTTTTTTGAAATTGTTGCTAATTAAGCGAAGCGAATTTTGATGAGCTTTGCACTTGATTAACTGTTAATGTGTCTAAAAATAAGCAGCTTCGCTTTGGACATTAATCAGAAAGGGAACTATGTTTGTATGTATGTGGCAAATGAAGGGAATACCCATAATGCATGCACACATACATTCATTTCTAAAAGGGGTATCGTTCTTAAAAAACTGACGCCCTTTAAGCAGAGCCGACGACGATGTTAGAAAGTTTCCAGGTCAGTGAATTTCCTGGTAGCTGCTAGCTGAGATGGATACTGTACTCGGATAGTAGCTGGAGCTCCAACCAGGACCTCTTTTTGTGTTGTAGCTGTAGGTGGATCCGAAAGGATAAAGGATAAACATAAGCGCACAATGGGCGGGCGGCACATTGATTATATGCTTGCCACATGGGACCCAATCTGTGGTAGCTGCTCCACGACGTGTTGTCGGGCGCATAAATTACTTTGACTAACAACAAGAGCAGCATCGAGAGGGGCATTAGGGGGGAAGTGGAAGTAAAAGTGAGAGGAAGAGCAACAGCTACTTAGGCATCCTTAAGCCACACTCACATTCACCATTCTCCATTCACATTCACCTGTCGCTCGCTCGACGCTCGACACTCGGCGCACCTGCAATCAATCAAGCTGTAAAGTATTTATTAAACGATATTATGAGGTTTACCAGCAGATATGCACACACTCTTAAATACGAGTATACGTATATATATACATGCATATATTTTATCAACTCTATTCTTATGATAAAAGACAATCTTTGAAGACTTGTCGTTTTTAATTATTTATAAAACAATGCATGGCGAACGCAACGGAAGTGATTTTTTGACTTAATCTTGACAAATGCGAAACCTCGAAATGTGGCGAGTGATTTGAAGAAAATACTCTTAAACCATAATAAAATAATGTAGTTTTCCATTTTAAATAATTTTGATATGTAACTACCGTTTTATATATTTTACAAGTTTTATTAGTAAATTGAATTGTACAAGATTTCCACCTAGTTTTCCAAGAGTTTGTTCATCAAATTTTATTCTATATTCCGATATATAGCTCTTAGAACTTGTTTTAAATTAAACTTTGAATATATTTCTATATATTAAAATGGTTTATGTTACAATCTTTTTTTTAGACTTAGTGTAATCGTTAAAATACAAACGGTCCATTTTGAAAATCAATTTTTTATAAAATAGGCAAAAATATGGAAAAAGTGAATTTATTTCAATGTAGAATCTATATTTTCATCCTATTGAAT
>JBAMBK010001494.1:0-15067 GCA_037043435.1 Drosophila suboccidentalis
TGACCTCCAGGTCACCTGTCTGCCACAGCTTACTGAGGTCTCTTGTTAGGGAGGACGCGTCAGAAATGTATCCGTCCATTTCTGGACGCTCCGGGGCTTCAAGCTCTAGCGGCGATGTCCTCCACGACTGGCTTGTCGGAGGGAGCACCGCTTACCGCTGCGTCTGATTTATAGACGCGGATGAAAACGGAGCTAAAACCAAAGTTTAGCTCCCCTCCAGCCGCGTCAATTGGAGCCAACGATTCTTTGTTAAGAATGATGACTGCCTGATGGGTGGGCCCCGGCGTTTCTTCGATTTTGGCCACTCGCCAGTCGTGAGTGGGCAAACTGGGATTGCATCTCTGCAACATTTTGAGCAGCTGTTCGGGCTCCTTGATTGTGGACGGGATCCACATCCTCGCCCGTCGGTCGGACTGGGATCTCCTCCCAGTCAACGGCTGCCAACTTGGCACCTTGGATAGACCTCGCCTACGGTGGCTACGGCTGCTTTGTATAGCTCTGCCGACCTGATTGTCGTCACAGGCTATAACCTTGACATTTCCCTGGATACCACCCTACGTCTTTACATACGGGGGGTGGCCCAGGCTCCTTCTCCAGCAGACTGGAAGCATTGGGCAGCTAGCGCAGACTCAACCCACTTCCACTGGCTTCTGGGGATTCTCCCGTCCGGATTGCCTCGGTCGAGGACCCCAATAAGGATCCTTTCCTTAGCAATCTGGGCGAAGGATCTGCCCGGTTGGACCCGCGATTTCTTGGCGCTCGGTGCGGGAACTTCTTGTGAGCGCTGCCTCTTGGCCGCTGCAAGCGCTCTTGATGACTGTTGCCAGTTGGGTATGACGCTGTTGGCCCACTCTACCTTTCTCAGCCAGTCGGCTGACAGGTTGGATCCTGCGTTGTTGTGGTGGCGCTGGAGAATGGCTCCGGCGCTTCGCCTCTCCGTAAAGGAGAACTTCTTTTTAGTACCGGCTGTGGAAGCTTCTCCCGCCGTCCCTGCACCAGCTGGAGTCTCGGCTGCGCTTTTAGCGCTCTGCTTTGACTCCGAGGTGATTGGGGGCGGTAGGATGACTCCCTCTACCCCAAGGCCCGGGTGGAAAACGGGTTTTCTTGGACCGGCACCATTTGCTTGACCGGTTGGCATGGTGACCATCTCCGATGTAGCGTTTTTAGTAAGATCGGCTGGCATGGTGACCATCTCCGATGCTACAGTTGCGCTTTGGCCCGACTTGGAAGTCGATGCCGCCGCTAGTGTTGGCTTTTTAAGAGAGCCACTCTTGACATTTGGAATGCCTTTTTGTTTTTTAGAATAAGGTTTAGTATTTAAGTTCGACATGTTAAGGTCCCACGAGTTGCGGAGAAAGGGTGGTCCGCCTGCACAGAGATCCGCTATGTGCAGGTAAGGCTGGTTAGTTCGGAGGGCGCCAGGTATCCGAACGCTCCGTTTGAGACTGAGCTATTTTTGGGGAGGGCCCCCAGCCAGGTTGACTCTCGGCACGGGTCGCGTTACACCTTAGTCCGGCCCTCTTTACCTCAGACCATGACAAGTGTCACCAAGCACACAGTAAGGCTATTTAGGAGCCATACCAAGTGCAGGAAAACAAAAGCCTTGGCTAACACCAGTTCTGAGTGAACCATTGGAGTGTTATTTCCAGTCGGCACCCTCGTGGAGGGTTCAGTCGAGGATTTTTGCCGACCGAGCAGGTCAATAAATATCGAGAGAAATCATAAGGATTTCCCGATTTTTTATATTTTTTAAATTGCTTGGATTTCACATTTTTTAAATGAGATAATTCTCTAGAGAACCAAGGAGGTCTATTGGAACTGATGGGTGATACAAGCGGAACACAGATATCTAAAAATGAATTTAGAGTATTATAGAAAAGCTTAATGGCATTATCCAAGTCAGAACATGTGTATAGTTGAGACCAATCATAGCATGAAATTAAACTGTTTAGCTTATTAAAATCAGTTTTGCTAAAACACCGTACTCGCTCAGTTTGCTGAGATGATAGCACAACAGGCCACAGAGGTAAATTAATACTTGCGCTTAGAGTAGGGTGGTAAGGGTCTTCAGGCATAACCAATGGATCAATCCTAGATACGATGCTATTGGTGGAGTCCAATACGAATAACAGGTCAAGTGTCCTGTTGATAGAATTGCACACAGGATTGATTTGCACCAAAGAAAGCTCAGAGAGACCGTCAATAAATTCATGAGAGTTATCAGGAAGAAGTGAATGCGAGTCATTTGAGGAAACCCATCGAACATCAGAGAGATTGAAATCACCTAATACAAAAAGAATGTCAGTATCGGAAAGTAAAGATGATATAAATTTAATAGCAATCAGGTGATTATCGTATACAGCCATATCGGAAAGAGGTGGAATGTAAGAACACGTAAAATAAACGGAAAATTTATTAAAAGAAACTTTCACACAAATAAAAAAGGGTATTTTATAGTCGACTATGAAATACTTTAGGGGAATGATAAACGAAATGAAGAAAGTGCAAAACAATAACAAACGCTTGGTCACAATCGGCCGCTTAAAGTGCAGAAAGCAAGCACAAAGCAAGAGATGTAAATATGCGAGAGCGTGTAGATAACGGAAAACTAATGCTTGCAGCACAAACAAACGCGATGCTGGTAAGCGCTACAGCAGATTGATGAGAGCAGAGAGAGCGACACTGAGAGCGAGAGAGCAAGTTAACAGCTGTTAATTGCCCAAACACAAACGATGCACAACTGATCTGATAGACAGAAAAAAGAGAGGAAAGCAATAAGAACAAAAACAAAAACACTTTGCACAAGTTGAAAACACAAATATGCTAGGTGTTATTATTGAAACAATCACTGTTTTTACACAATAAAAGCACCAACAGAACACCAAAAACGTAGATATCACAACAAGGCAAATTTAATATAATAATTACGTGTTAGAAATGCACTAAAACAAGAACTATCACAGAGCACACAGTATGCATTCAAAAACCCAATACAACCTGCCTTACTTTCTTAAGAAATGGCCACATTTTCCGCACGGTACATGAGTTTATTGAATTTTGTAATGCAGAAAGTAATGACGTGCCGAAGTTTCTTTCGGGTCCCCATTACACAAGCGTATTCTTTTACCATATTGTAATGCAGAAATTCTCGAGCCTGAATAAAATGCAGATTACAATTTCAAAATCGCTTATGGGTTGGTAATGTGCTTACATTACAACATAATATACCTGCAACGGATTTTCCTGCTATATAATATGGATTACTTCCTTGTAGAGTAATTACATATATAATGGATTACAAAATTAAATAAATAAACGCTCCAGTAATGTAGTTGTTTTTTATTTAAATTTTCATTTACAAATTTTATTATTCAAATAAAACCAAAAAAATAACAATATTGTCTTTTAATTATATTTTTTAATATTATAGACGAAAATAAGGAACCATATTTTTTTAAACATATAATTATAATCATATTTTCAAAAACAAAATAAAAATAAAAAAATAAAAAAAATAAACAATAAAAATAAAGTCTTTCAGTAAAATTAAAATATAAAATTATACATTTTTCTTATTACAATATCTATAAGACAAAACCTAATAATAAAAATAATGATGAAAATGTTTTAATGAATACAAACGTAACTTTTAACATTAGTGATGTTAATATGGATGATTTAAATATAGTCATCCATGTTTACATCATTAATGTTACTATTTTCATTTATATTCATTAAAACATTTTCATCATTATTTTTATTGTTCGGTTTTGTCTTATTGTCGAATTTTTGTTTCGCCAGCCGCCCTTTTTGAACGCGAAAACAGTTCCTTATTGTAGCGATGTATATCTTGTTGGTCCAGCCTTCGGTCTTAATAGCATCTGTTAATTAAAAATTATTAATTTGTTGTCATTGAAAATAAAATTAAATTAAATTATACATACCAGACAGAGCATCGTTCAACGCTTTGAACTGTTTAAATGGTTCTTTTCCATTTAGGCCGTCAAAATTGAGGTTTGGGATGATGTTTTTCCCAACCACGCAATCAAAATTTTTGACAATATTGCCTTTTGCAATATTTCGTAGAATTCGCACCTGTTTAAGTTAAAGAAAAAATAGTTTAATTCAATTATATTACATAAAAGACATTGTGTACTTACATAATTGTTCTTGTCTGCGTTGACCAGTTTGTCAACCTTTGACAAGTCTTCCATATTTGTTATGGGAAACACATTCGCAGCTGGAGGCATGTCATCATTTGTCAACTTCTTCATAATTGTCAACATTTCAATTTGACGTCTTTCGATGTTGGTCAAAGTATTTTTGATGTCTTTGACATCTTCCTCCAGCTTTAAAATGCGGTCCATGTTGGTAATCTCTCCTTGAAACTCGGAAGAGCTGGCCAAAAACTGTTTCTTAAACATAACTTAAATAAAAATGAATTAGTAAAAAATACTTATGTCTGAGAATGTAAAATAGGAATAAAAACAAAATTTTCGTTATATGGCAAGCAAATGTATTTATAAATAATTTTGCTAAGAGGTACAAGTTCTTCCTCTAGCATTTTTGTTGTTGTTTGGACAAGACCTATTGTTTTAGAATTAATGGGCTCTATGTAAAATGGCTGAGAATCCTCAAAGCGTCTACATTGAGCGAACTTTTCATTATCAATTTCTATGAATTTTACTATTATTGCCGGATGGCAAGGTGGGATGCAGCAATAATTATTAGGAGATATGGCAGAAAGAGTGAATTTTTTACAAACCCACTTCGTTATTTCACCTTTTTTATTCCTATGGAATGATGTACTGCATTTTATAGTTTTACTTTTTTGAAACGAATATTTATTATTTATTTGCTGCGGAATGTTAATTGGACACTTAATAGATTTTTTGACTTCTTGCATAAAATTTTCAAATTTATATGCAGTTAAGTCTTGCACATATCCCATTTCTTGGACAGACTCACAGATATGTAATAAATTATGAACATTAAAAGAAACATTTTGCTTGCCATATTTTAGAGCAAAAGTGCTCACAAAGTATTCAAAAATTTGTTGAATGGTATCTATATTAGTATTATAATCTGATTTTGTTAGTAATAGCCTATAACCAGTGTGCAAGAGAAGTAAATTATAATAATAATCTTCCGGAACTAAATCTTTAAGAAGAACTATTGAAGTGTATAAAATAAACAACCTAAATTCTGTGGCTTTCCACATGCTTAATTCTTCAAGACTTCTGGGTTTCCTGTGGAACTCACACGGGATGAAAGCTGCAATTGAAAGGCTGCGTCTATTAATTTCTAATTTATGCTCATTGGTAAATTTGCAGTCTTTTATTGAATTATTGTAAATTAATTTTAAAATTTTTTTGGTAACTCCTAAGTCTATGAGATGCATTGCATCTAAAGGAAACTGTGTAATCATACCAATACCTATTTTCTCTAAAACCATTTGGTTCGAAAGGAAATAGTTTTGGTGATGATCAACATATTTCCTTGACGTGTAGTCACTATCAGATATTTTAATGCCTCTGCTTGTGGAATATGCTGTAAAATTTCCTATTCGAGTACCTAACTGAGTGCATTTCATGCATCCATTGAAAGATGAATGACCTTTTAAACCACATATAAAGGATTTAGCGGGGGCGTCGCATATAAATGACTTGCATTTAAGTTTTAGGTCAGTCATCCCTACCTTAATACCGTCTAACTCTATGCGCTGCAACTCCTGAACAAAATCATACAAATAGACATTTGGATTTGCGGGCTTTTGCTTTCCTACAAATGTTCCAATCATAAATACTTCACTGTCTTCAACATTTGGGAAATGCCCTAATATTGGCCAAAGACCCATTCGAGAACTTTTAAAAAGAGGCAGGCCGTCAATGCCAACATCCATTTCGAGATTTTGGTACTGTTCAAAAATGTGCTTATTGGCTTGAACATAGTTCTCGATGCCTAGATGTAGATAGTTTCCCGGAGCTACTGTCCTTAAAACAGTTTTCTCTCGACGGTTAACTAAGCATTCTACAGAGCCAGGAACATCGATACCTGAACCCACCAAAATTTTTAACAAGGCACGAACACAGCTTCTAGCTGGGCTGAACTTTATATACCAATCTCTAAGTTGGTCTGTTAGATTTGAACTTGCACTTTTTAAAGTTTCTTGGTGGCCAATATCTTCTGGCATGGGCATGTCAATATCTTCCAAAATGTCATCTTCAGGGGCATTGCTGAAACTAACCTCATCGACTAACACATTGCTTTCCGCAATTTCCCTGGCAACAAGACGGCGTATGTTCCGATCACTTAATCCTCTTTTTAAAGGCATAATGCAAAAATAACACTAACTGAAATATATGTAAACTGTAAAAATGTAAATACACTTTTATGCACACTGAAGTTATAGTTGCTAAGATGTTAATGATTTATTATTAATATGTTAAATTATTATTTATTATTTTATAAATGATAAAATTGGCTTGATTGCAAGTCTTTAATTTTGTATGTATGCGTGTATATTGCACGTGCACATAAACTTAAGCGCGCAAAATAATTGCCACCGACAAATAAGTTGACAAAATTGCAATATATGTGTATCCTAATGTGGGTACAATAATTGCTTTTTAACTGATATAATGCAACAAGCCAATTTCACAAATATAATATTGTAACTCACTGCAAAAACTTTCCTGTTTATTTTCCGTCCGCACAACACAAGAATTGCACAAAAGTGACGCGCGCCGCGTGTGTAACAAATTTCGTATTTGTATCACACAGATGCAATTATGCATTAGTATTTACACATATTAACACTGTACACACAAAAGGAATAGGCATAGACAAAAAAACCGAACGAAAGAACGCGTGCCACGCACAAAACGAAAAGTGCAAAAAACGAATGACAAAAATCGTTTCATGGGTAGAGGGGAAGGGGCGTACAAAAACGAAGTCAACAACAGCTCGGTGCTTTCGTGCGAGAATTCGTTTTTATTTCGGGCATTACAAATGCGCTGAAAAAAAATCTCATAGGTAATGCATTACATTGTAGCTCGTACGTAATGCAATATTTCGACCGACCACATTTAGCCCAGCGCCACTGGGAAAACACGTCTATACAGAGAGAGAGTTAGAATGTTAAAACGAAAGAAGAAGAATTTAGGGCCATACAAAATTGTTCGGAAAATGCGGCAGATATTTAGTTGAAAAGGTGGGAGATGATGAAGGGCCTAACAATACGAGCACTGTTGCAGAATATAGGAAGAAATGGTATTAATCATTCGGGACGAATGAGGCGGTAGGATGGCCGAATGTAGGAATCCAGAAATAGCGATAAGCATACAATTAAGAATCTATCTATAAGTTAAGTAAGTTGGCTGCACTAAGAGAATACCGAGTAGCTGGCCATCAACTCAACTGCCGAGGAGTGAAGTTGCGAACTAATGTGTCATTTTATTAAAGTTGTTAAGACGAATATAAAGAGTTGAATTGTGAAACAATGAACTAATTTGATTTAAAACTATTATATTAAGCATTAAGCATACAATAAACATTGAAGTAAAGAAGAGTGTGTTTTAATGTGACTCGAAGTGGCCCTTGGCAGTGAAGTAACCCACAACTTTGGGGGCTCAACCGGGATCTTGTGAAAAGAAGAATTATGCAGAAATCATCAAATTATTGTCGTAATATCGTCCACATAAATCCCAAATTCAACGGAGAAGCAGAGCAGCAGAGTTTTGATGCAACTACGTCGTTGTGAAATTATGACGCAAAGTGGTGAAATTCAATTGGCAAATGTGTGAGCGAGAGAGCACGAGCACAACGGGGCGCAGAGAAAAGAAGACAGAGAATCAACGAAGTGACGCAACAGAGAGAAGTGCAACAATTGTAGAATAGGAATCGACACCAATCGTTCTTATGTTCTATACTTGTGGCAGTAAAATTCCGAGAAGCAGAGGCGAATTGCGTGCGAGAGAGAGCACAAGCAATAGCGAGTAAGAAGATCTACGAAGTGGCGACACATACACAGAGCTTGAGTGTGTGCAGAGAAATAACAGAGCAGCAGAGTCGATTTGCGTTCGAAAGAGAGCATTAGCAAAAGCAACGGTGAAGAGGATCAAACGAAGTGGCGACACATACACAAAGGCTTGCGTGTGTGTGCAGCTAGGCGACAAAGCAACATCAGAGGCGATTTGCGAAGTAAGCAGAGCATCAGACGACAACGGAGTTGCCACAGAGCGGCAAGAGAAGTCAACAGAGCAGCAGACGACAACAGAGTTGCCAGAGAGCGGCAAAAGGCGTTTGCAGAGCAGCAGAGAACACAGAGCGGCAGACAACAAACAACAAAGCGACGGCAGAGCAACGACAGTATATGTACATCAAGAGAGTATAATATAATATTATTAATTTAAGTGACTTTAACACTATTTTAAGTTCCTTATAATTTGTAGTATTTACTAATGCTAGTTCACGAGATCACACAACTTACAGTTCAGGGTCTAAAAGAGAAATTAAGAGAGCTCGGATTGTCAATTAAAGGAAGAAAACTAGAGTTGCAGGATAGGCTCATCTCTCATTTTAGTTTTGAGCAAAATAACGAATCGTTATACGAGGACACCGTTGAGACACAGTCAGAAGTTGAAAATAGCCTGATAGAGATACCCAGCACAATGACGTTCACACTGAAAGACATTAAAGAATCATTGACAGAGTTCGATGCAAGTGAGCAGAAAGATGTAAATGAGTGGCTAACAGATTTTGAAAATACAGCAGTGACCGTGCAGTGGAATGACTTACAAAAGTTTATCTATGGACGGCAACTGTTAAAAGGGGCTGCAAAGCTTTTTGTGAATAGCCAAGACGGTCTTACTAATTGGAGTACGCTGAAAGAGGCACTATCAGAGGAGTTTACAATAAAGTTGTCAGCTAAACAGGTGCATAAGCAACTCGAGGGTAGGAAAAAGAAGTCAGAGGAATCCTTAGTGGAATATTTCTATCATATGAAGAACATAGCAAAAAAGGCCGGTGTAGATGAAGAGAGTCTCGTAGAATACATAATTGAAGGTATTCCGGATTCAAAACAGAACAAAAGCGTTTTATACCAGGCCACAGATCTGAAAGAGCTCCGCGACAAGATGCTTATTTATGAGAAAATATCGAACAATACAGAGTCCAACAAGAAGATCAAAGCTGAGAAAGATTCGTCAGAAACTGAGAAAGAGGGCATTCGTTGCTACAAGTGTGGAGGTAAAAACCATTTTGCCAGAAATTGCGATGAGAAAGACGTCAAGTGTTTTAAATGCAATCAGCTAGGTCATAAAGCTAATCAGTGTACATCAAGAGAGCAAAAGACAGAGAAAGTCCAGCAGCTGACGCAGAAAAGAAAGTTCGCATTGGCATCAAATCCGATTCGGCACTATTCGATTCTGGCAGTGACATTTGAGATGTATCCAGTAGCATTAAAACGCGAGATAAGAGAATTGAGAGGCATAGGTAGCAAGACGATCTGCACACTTGGATATTTTAGGATTGATACAGAGCTAGATGGCATTCCGATTGAGTTATGTTATGGCGAATGATTCCATCTTTTAGGCACTCCTCTATTTGCTCGTTCACCTTCTCTTGGTCACTGTACGTTAAGCGTCTGGGTCTCTGATACATGGGTATTTCATCTTTAAGTGTGCGCTTCATTTCAGCTGGATACTTTTCTGGCTTCCCTGGTTTATACTCTTTAGCTAAATCTATCTCGTCTTTACCCTTTTCACATATCGTCTTTATCATCACTTGAGATAATTCTTTCTGTACGTCAAGCATTGGGTTTTCTTTAACTATTGAAATTAAATCGCGACTACAGATTTGACGATCTGAGGTTGCCTGACATTCATTCTTTTCTCCCACTGATTCCTCATTTTTATGAAAAACTGCCCCATTGCTACTGATGGTCACACTCACATAAGCGAAAACATCGCAGCCAACAATGCAACTATAGAGAATATCTCTGTCTCGGACCACGTGTATACTGAATATGCCTCCCCTATTGTTACGGTAGCCAAGAAAGACGAAAAGAAGAGACTGTGCTGTGATAACAGGCAGCGGAATCAGATGATAATTATGAAGAAGAGGAGTTGCTAAATGATCTACAAAATGAAAAGGATGAAATTCTAAAGATAGCTAAAGAAAACATATCTAAAATGCAGGAGGAAAATAAAAAATCATTTAATAAGAACAGGAAGCCCGAAACTGAATATGAGCTCAATGATCTGGTCGCTATAAGGCGTACGCAGTTTGGATCTGGATTAAAACGAAAGAAGAAGAATTTAGGGCCATACAAAATTGTTCGGAAAATGCGGCAGATATTTAGTTGAAAAGGTGGGAGATGATGAAGGGCCTAACAATACGAGCACTGTTGCAGAATATAGGAAGAAATGGTATTAATCATTCGGGACGAATGAGGCCGTAGGATGGCCGAATGTAGGAATTCAGAAATAGCGATAAGCATACAATTAAGAATCTATCGATAAGTTAAGTAAGTTGGCAGCACTAAGAGAATACCGAGTAGCTGGCCATCAAGCACAAGTGTTAAGTTAAGTTTGCCGAGGAGTGAAGTTGCGAACTCATGTGTCATTATTTTATAAAAGTTATTAAGACGAATATAAAGAGTTAAATTGTGAAACCATGAACTAATTTGATTTAAAACTATTAAGCAAACAATACATAGAGGCGTCAAACAAGCATTTTTTTGGGCGCAAACGCTATGTATGCAATGGAACCCCAGAGACTTCGGCAAAAGCCGACCGCTCTTTTCAATAAAACCCAGAGCGGCAGAACGTTGTAGAGAGACAGAGCGCACACAAGCAACGGCGAGTGCGATCACCGTTTGGAACATACCCTATTTTAAATACAAACATTTTTTCTCATTAAATTTTCCTTTTTCATTATTTAACAATTATGGTTTTTTATATTTCAGCGTATTTATTAATTAACAACCAAATTATTGAATAATAAAAAAAAGAATATAAGGAGAAAAAGTGCTTGTATTTAAAACAGGGTATGTTTAAACGGGTGATCGAACCCGCATGTTTACATTTCACGCACACTAAGAAGCGTGCGCATGCTGCCACACAGAAACGATAATGAGCGAGAAAGACTGAACATTTTTCGTTGTTGCGTGTGTGCGCTCTGTCTCTCTACAACGTTCTGCCGCTCTGGGTTTTATTGAAAAGAGCGGTCGGCTTTTGCCGAAGTCTCTGGGGTTCCATTGCATACAAAGCGTTTGCGCTCAAAAAAATGCTTGTTTGACGCCTCTATGTATTTTTTGCTTAGTGCTATTATATTAAGCATTAAGCATCACTGCGGACGGCAGTCCGCGCTAGTGACGAAAGCAGCAAGAAGGGTGTGAAGGCGACTAGCATATATACACAGGAAGAATGGAAAATTTACTATGACTGCCCGATCAAGTCGAGTTATATACCGATCGAAAGGTATCAATTTAACTTAGAAATGTGCATACTAAGACTTTTAAAAACTCACCTGGTTCATGAGATAAACAGGTGTAAGTGGGAGGGGCAAAATGTAAATGATTGGAGCTAATGGGGCCGTTGGAGCCTTTTGGTCAACATTTTTAATTTTTTAATATTTCTCATAAAAATACGCGTGACACCTCAATCATTAAAATAGAACTACTGGTTCAAAAGATAAATTATTTTGAAATTTTTAGTCGTCTTCCAAAAATGAGATGAAAAGTCAGTTTGTCTTTTTGTTTGTTTGTCTGTTTGTCTGTTTGCCTGTTTGTCTGTCTGTCTGTTTGTTTGGATCAAATCGTTGATTTAGCTTAAAAGTTTGAATGAGGACTTGTTCCCGCTCAAAAATCTAGAGACGTTTATTCTACGACTTTTTCGAAAAATCGCTAGTTTAGCGGGAAATCGCTAAAAACCGCTATAATTATCATTTAAAAGGTATTTTGAAGGGCTATTATGCATTCTATAGACTGATTTAGTTTTTCACACCACATTTTTAGCTTAGACAAGCTCATTTAAATTGATGCTTGAGTCCATCTTGGATGTTTATTAAAAAAAATATTTTCACAAACGTAGATCGTAGATCTTTATCCCACTTCTGAATTATAGTCTGGGTTGTTTTTAATTAAACACGCGTCGATTTCTTTAGTTTTCTCTTAAGTATATATTTCGCAGATATCTGTCTCGGACGGCGTCGCTTGCAAAAGTGACGCTCACTCCATTCTTCCATGCAACCGGGCGTTCTTAAGCTTAAACTTATTTATCGCCAGATGGCGCTATGTTATTATCGATAACTTAATTATATCTACAGTGCGATAAATATAATTATGAATAAGGAATATTTACAATATGATACAGTCTTATATACTACTTATGCCTACGTATGCTAAGTATTACTACAACTCGGCCGTCCTGACGTTGAGGATCTCCTGATACTCGTTGACATACTTCTTGTTACAATATTGCTTTGGCCATATTTACTTATACTATTCTTATTTACAGTTTTATTTTTTTCAATTTCTTTATTTTTAATTTTATTGTCGTTAAAATCTTCTTCATTTTCATTTCCTTTAATTTCATTATTGTTCAGATCGTTTGCGTTCTCTTTTTCTAATTCATTTTCGTTAAAATATTTTACATTTTCTTTTTCTGATTCATTTTCGTCCAAATCGTCTACATATTCTTTTTCTTTTTCTGATTCATTTTCTTTAAAATCTTCTTCAGTTTCACTATCTTTACAATTGATCCAAGGTTTTAAATTATGTATAGCCCATATACCCGAATATGGTATCTGGGATTGCTGGAAATTCTCTACGTCTTCAACTACGTATCTATCATTGTCTAAGACTTTTGAAATCCCCCAAAAAAACCTCTTTACGCGGTAAAAGTCTAGTGACGAAAACATTTCCATGCCACAAAATTTCTGCTATCCAATTTTGTGACGAAATATATTAAATTTTTTATATATGCTAATTTATTATATACTAGGGGGCTCCGCCCCCTGCTCGCTTCGCTCGCCAACCCCCGCTCGTTTATTAAATATGCCAAAAAAAAAAATTAATATACATAAAAAGTAAAAAAAAAAATTGGCATTCGGCACTGCGCAAAAAGTTATTTTTTTAGGTGCAAAGAAGCTGCGCAAAGTGCCGAATGTCAATTTTTTTTTTACTTTTTATGTATATGTCGAAGATAATAGTAATATTTAGTATTAATTTTGAATGTTAACCGATAAGTATCAAAAATAAAGACAGAGTTGTTCTATACTGTAATACCAGAGTTACTACTGACAGTAAGGTCTGAGGTAAGGATTGCCTCTGCCGAGCATGGCCCGAGAGTGTTGTTCAGTAAACAGTGTTGAAAGTGTTCACTGACAGGTCTAGATGACGGTGTCAAACATGAGAACCGAACTGACGTGTAAGATGAAAGATGAAAGGTCTTTCTCTTTCCGGTTGTGCGGTCGTGGTGTACAGACGTGTGGCGAGACTGTTTTAATCGTTAATCTGAACAATAATCACTTCGGGACTTGCTTTGCTGTCAGAATTTAGTAAAGTAAAGATGAATAGTAACGATTCTCCGACATCAGAAGTGGGATCGGGCGATGCCTCTCCACTGGCAAATTCTGACTATTCGTGGCGTGAAATCCTGGAGTCTCAAAATCGCAATTTTCTTGAGATTATCCGAGCAATGCAGCATACTAATACTGCCTCATCATCAAAAAGGAGCATCACGTTGCCAAAATTCAACCCAGATTTGGCAGGCGCAGACGCAACTGCTTGGTGCAAGACCGTGGACATCATTTTAACCGAAAATCCGATTGAGGGAAGTGCACTGGTGATGACCCTGAGTGGCTCTCTCGAAGGAAGCGCCTCGCCATGGCTTTCGCAAATTTGTTACTCCGCAATGAAATGGCAAGAATTCAAGGAATTATTTTTGCAACGCTTCGTGGGCATAGAGACGTCAGCAGCCATTTTGATGAACATTTTTAATGGCCGACCGAACCCTGGTGAATGCCTCTCTGTATACGCGAGCCGACTTGTGACATCTCTGTTGACTAAATGGAAAACAGCAAATGTAGAAGAAATAGCCGTCTCAGTTGTTCTGGCGCATGCTTCGCAAATGGATAAAAGTCTGCAACATATGCTACTCACGACGAACATTAAGGGTCAGGACGAGATGCAACAACACTTGAAAGCATATGCTTATGGAAGGTCCAACGATGGTGTCAAATCAAACAACCCATTGGAACCAGACCGGAAGAGATCGAAAGCCTCGTACACCGTCAAATGTCACCATTGTGGAAACCTTGGACATAAGATGGCCGAATGTCGCAAAAGAAAATTCGAAGAGAAATCCCTGGCAACAAACAACAATATGACGAACAGCAAATCATCAACGAAAGGACGCTCTGCCATAACGTGCTTTAAATGTGGCGAGGCTGGTCACATTGCGTCATCATGCACAAAAGGAGTTTCAACTAGCGCTGGTGGATTAAATGAGAAGAGAGTGAATATCTGTTGCGTATCCGAACCTAGAGGAATGCTGCGTCAATATGGTGAGCCCGTTCCATTTTGTTTCGATTCCGGGGCTGAATGTACGCTGATCAAAGAGAGCTGTGCAGAAAAATTCTCTGGAAAAAGAATTAACAATTTAGTGATTTTGAGGGGGATAGGAGATGATCCTGTATATAGCACTATGCAAATTCTAGCTACTGTAAAAATTGATCAATATTCTTTAGAACTATTATTTCATGTAATAATGGATAAGTTTTTGAAATATGATGTAATGATAGGACGTGACATTTTGGGATTGGGATTTGGTGTTTCTATTGAGATTGATAAGTTTGAAATGTACAAAACCAAAACTGTCAATGCGCTAATAAAAGAGCCAGATATGAGTTACATCGAGTATTTGAATAATGATAAAACTTTAAGTAGTTTAGATAGATCTCGTCTAATGGAAATATTGCAAAAATATGCCGAGAATTTTATTGATGGTATTCCTCAAAGCCGAGTAACAACAGGTGAACTTGAAATCCGTCTCATGGACTC